>SKCR01033190.1:0-141037 GCA_019454045.1 Zanthoxylum bungeanum
AGATACCTAAGTTTAGGAACTATCCCAAGGGTATGTACTTAAATTAGGAAACTGTTATAATGTAACTAGTTTGACTAGAAACATTATCTCTATATCAGTGTTCAATCTGTTGCGGATGTATCTTTATACTCTAGAACACTAAAGTGTTTTATTATATAAAGATGATATTGAGATAATCACATTAGATGTGAATAACAGAATTTATATTTTGAATATAAATTAAATCTCGAATATATAACATGACAAACAAATAGCTCAAACTGATTTGATCAGATGAAACTTATAGTGGCATTATTGTCTGGGGCACAATTAAACAAGACTCGTATATCCATACTTTTGAAGTGTGGGTACTCAAACTAATTTGATTCTATTCAAATGATGTCTACGAATCTAGTTTATTGGGCAAAGTGCCTAAAACACCTTTACTTGGTAAAAGTGCAAATGCCACCGATCTGTTAGCCCTTGTTCATAGTGAAGCAAGTGGGCCCATGTCTAGCTAGGCTAGAGGTGGATATGAATATTTCGTGACCTTTACGGATGTGACATCGCGTTATGGTTAAGTGTTTCTTTTGAAACACGAATCGGAAACTTTTACAGTTTCGACACGAAATAGATAAACAAATTGGCTAAAGTGTTAAACAGTCACGGTAAGACCATAATGGAAAATACTTAAGCAATAAGTTTCTAATGTACTTGAAAGAGTATAGTATTCTTTCAAATGAGGACTCCTCCCGGAACACATCAATTTGACGGTGTGTTTAAATAGGATAAACCGAATTTTGTTGGACATGATAAGGTTAATCATGAGTCGCTCTGAGATACCATTTCCTTCAACGGATAAGCATAAAAAATGCAGAACTTACTTTGAATTAAGGTTCCATAAAAATCTGTTTGCCAGACTTCATATTAGATATGAACAGGAAAGAAACCGGGTTTCACATTCCTGAAAATTTGGGTATGCTGGGCAAATGTTTGGATGATACCAAACAAGAACCCAAATTGGATAAGTGTCAAATTATAGGTTATCCTAGGGAAACCATAAGCATAATACTTATAAAACTCACTAAGAGAATAATGTGATTGTTACTCACCATGCGGTTTTCCTAAGAGGAATACCGATATATAGTGGTAAGTGAGAGGATAGTAAAACTCGATAAAATAATCGGAGTAATACTGTTCAAGGCACAAAGTCCTTAATGGAAAACAAACAGTTCATCAAGGATATATTAAATGAAATTGGATTTCGACGCGGAATTAAAATTGGATTTTAATTCGGGCAAACGAATTAATTTAGAATTAATTCGTTAGCGACGTGAATAGTAATTATGCTTGGCATGATTATTTAATTAAATTTAATTTAATTACGACGCAACGAAAAATTCGTTAATTTGGAATTAGCAAACTCGAGCCCGAGAGTACTTGCGAGTGCATTCGCATTTCGAATTCGAGTGCGGCACGCAAGTCACATCAAACGTCAAATCATTAGTCACTTTGAGTGATGTGACTACTTGTCACTTGATTTGATTGATTGATGGATTGATGTGACTTGACAACTTGATTGACTTGATGTAAGTTGATGGAAGTTGGTATGGCTTTTATGGTTTGACTTTTGAAAGCCAACTTTTGGAAAATCAATTAAATGAATTTTGGAATTCAAAATTGGTATTAGATACACCTTTTCCATTTAACCTTTTTCATCTCTCTCTCTCATTTTTTCTCTTCATCTCTCTCGGCCAAACAGGCCAATTTTCTTCCTCTATTTCGGGTCAAAACCTAGAGCTATAGGAGAAGGATTGTGAGTATTTTTGTGCAAATATATAAGAGAGCTAGCACTCTTAGAGATATACGAAGGAGATAGGGAAACCCATCAGTGTTCAAGGAATCAAATCACGAAGCTTGGAGCTTGACGAAGTTGATCCAAAACTGAAATTTGAGGACCAAAATTCTGCACTGCCGAGAGCACTAATGATGAGCCAAAAGAATTTTTGTTCATCACCGCATCGTCTCTACCGATCGATGTAAGTATTCCGTAACTTCTTCGATGTATTCGCATGATGTTTCTATGCTTTATTCGATCCTTGGGACTTAGATTATTCCCAACAACTTGACCACCTTTGGGTGACCTAGAATTGTTCATAAGATATTTTATAGTACGATTCTAAATTGGTTTGTTTTGATTCAAACAAATACATATATGTATTTAGAATACATATATATTAGTTGTATAAAATGTGTAGTGGTTGGTTTTGATGTTAAAATTTATTTTAAAGTGTATTGAAATGATAGGAGAAAATTAGAAGTGTTTAGGATTGATTTGAAGGTTGAAATTGCTCACTGCCTAGGGGAGCGTCGTGACACTGATATTCTAGCGTCAAGACACTGAGCATCAGACATCCGGGCATCGCGACTCTCACCCTTATGCATCGTGACTTAGGGATGTTGAGCTCTCGCACATTTCTCTCATAGATTTGGGCGTCGTGACTCCCAATCTTCTGCATCGCGACACCGTGAGTTGATGAACACTAAAACTATATTTTCTTAATTCTGGAGTTTTCGAACTCCGATTTAGTCCTTGTTTTTTCCTACGAACTCGTATCGGAATTTAGTTTTCATTAAAATATTTTACAATATACCTATCCCCAATATCCTTGGTTTAGACCCACTTCTGCTGCATGAGACACTGATCCGACCAAAGGGGTTCCGCAACCGCCCCAATAGAATGGTATCAGAGCAAGGCTTAACCACACAACCCATGTTGCATGTTTGACATGTATTTTAATATATGCCTCTGTATTTTAATTTAATTATGTAGAAGTCATATTGGATATGTATTGCATGTTTTAAATTAAAATTTGGACCTAATTATGTTAATGACATGATTGTCATAAATCTCCCATGATTAAGTGATTACTTTATTTTAAGTAACAGTATTAGTAATTGACCGGTGCAATCACACGTGTATAACGCAAGCGCACGTATCGTTCAAGTAGTAGAAAAATATCGATCCCACGAGGACTTAATTCCTACTGTTGTTATTAATTATTGATACTATTTATTTATATGTATCTAATTATAAGGAGAAGGAAATGATTGCTTGATTGGTTGGTTGAATGTGGATTTGCTAATTAAAATAAAAACAGACTCAAAAGAAAATACTAAGGAAAATAAAAGAAAAGACTCAAAGATCTAGGGTCGTGACTCTACATAATATTACTATAAAGATGAATTGATTCTCTTATATATGTGTAATAAATAATTTTGCTAACCTGGAAGACGTGAATATGCAAAAGCCTCTGTCAATGGTCAGATGAAAATACCCAGTATAACCCAAATGAACCATATGTCTATGTCAACCAAATTACATGGATTCATTAAGTTCAAGTTTCAATAGTGGCAACCCCCTTACAGGTATATTCCTATCATGGAAGGAAATCTATTAAAGGGTTATCTATCCCCAAGGAAGATCGTGGCTATTGAATCTAAGGATGAAACCTAAAATTTCTTTTTCAAGTTCATTTTAAGTTTACCAAATCAATCTTATTAATGGCCAATTAACAAGAAGCATTAAGCTTAAGACTCATTAAACAAACCTAAGAATTACCCATAAAAAGAAATCATTTATTAAGTGCGGATATTGTGTTTCATCATTTCCCTAGAATAAAATAAAATGATGGGGGATGGGGGATCCACTTTTACTATTTCTAATTTAAAAATCTCTCTTATTATAATACAGAAATCATCCTTGATATTACCAACCGACCATATATGTGGTATCCTCATTAATCATATTTTAATTAAGTCCAACCAGCCATAAAGGCGATATTATTATTTGTCCATAAACCAGCCATATAAGCGGTAATTATCTGTCACCTAAAGACCTGCCATATAGCGGTGTTTCTTTATGTCAAATAAATAAAACTAGTCATTAATGTGGTAATCCTTTTAATTCGAATTACAATTTTCATATTATGATAAGGGAGATTAATCTAAACTAAAATAATAAAAGCTTCACCCCCCTCCCACCAGTGGAAATCTAACTACTAACATAAAAAAAAAAAAAAAAAAAAAAAAAAAAAAAAAAGAACTACTACTATTACTGAAAATAAAAATAATAAATTAAATTACTAAATATAAACACACAAGATGCAATCCTTAAATTTCTTACAAAACCTAAGGAAAGCATGAGAATTACAAATAAAATGGTTTGGTATTTATAGGAAAATCTAAAGGCTTCCACCAATTTCTCCACCGATTGCTCCACCAACATGACACCAACATGGCATCAAACATGGCACCAAATATGCAAGCATGTTTGGTGGAAGTTTGACAATTTTTATTTTTATTTTTATTTTTATTATTTTATATTTGGAAAATGACTATAGTAATTACTCAAAATATACTGGCTTATTCATTAATTTCGGCCTCCATACTTCAGAATTAGAAAGTATTTAAATCTTCAAAGTTGTAGATCTTTGAGTCTTTTTTAATCTGAACTTGAATCAACTCAATTGGATATCGGATGAAAATGTTATGTCGAAATATGAAACATGCGCAAACCTGGAATTTAGGACTCCACTTCGTGACGCGTATAGTAAAATTTCATTTTTGACCATTTTTCCTCCGAATTCTCATCGTTTTAGCCCCGATTTGATTCCATTAAGTCCCAATATTATTTTTAACTGCAAAATAAATAAAAACACATCAAAACGTTCATAAAACTCGAGAAACTATACAAAATTTTAGTTCAAATGAGTGGGAATAGTGATATAATTACCACTCATCACACCCTCAAACCTAACATTTTGCTAAGCCTCGAGCAAACACAAATAAAATAAGGTAAAAATAAAATTAAGCTAAGCCACTTTCGTAGGGACCACGATTGCATTTAGCTTATGCAACAAACCTTTAAATCCCTAGGTGTCCCTAGTGGACGAGTTATAGTCTCGTGAGGGCTTACAGCAACGATACCCACAAACGCTTGATAAAAGTAAAAAGATAGTAAAACTAATGCACACAAAAGCAAAAAGACAAGAGAAAATAAAATAAAGAAGTTAGTGACTAATCAAGTGAAATTTATACTCCAAGTTACTAGTTGTTTTGTTTCTTTCTAAATTACTGAATAAGTAAATTCTCCAATTATAATTACCATTCTCCATATACACTGCCAATACAATATTAATCAATTCATTTTTGCCCCCAATAGTTACAAGTGTAGTTGATAAGAGAGTAATATTTTTGTCCTAAGTTTTATCAGAATTCACACCTTTTTACAGCAATGGAATAATTTTCTGATTTTTCTATTTTTTTCTGATTTTATTTTTATTTTATACAATATCTTCAGTCTATGTAGCGAGCTTTGGGCCAGTGACTCCCAGACCAGTTGGCTTTAAGGCACTAGGTGTTAAGAGACCCCTACGGACTTAATTACTCAGACTTCAAATATATAAATTTTTACAACATCTTCGATCCATATAGCGAGCTTTGGGCCAATGACTCCCAAACCAGTTGGCTTTAGGGCACTAGGTGTTAAGACACCCTTACAGACTGATTTGATCAGATGTGAATAACAGTGTTTATATTTTGAATATAAATAAATCTCAAAGATATTACATGATAAACAAATAGCTCAAACTGATTTGATCAGATGAAACATATTGTGGCATTGTTGTCTGGGACATAATTAAACAAGACTCGTATATTCAAACTTTTGAAGAGT
Source organism: Zanthoxylum bungeanum (assembly GCA_019454045.1). Taxonomy (NCBI): domain Eukaryota; kingdom Viridiplantae; phylum Streptophyta; class Magnoliopsida; order Sapindales; family Rutaceae; genus Zanthoxylum; species Zanthoxylum bungeanum. The sequence goes on from SKCR01033190.1 coordinate 5,717, forward strand.
GGGTACTCGGATTGATTTGATTCAATCAAATAAAGTCTACGAATCTAGTTTATGGGCAAAGTGCCCATAACACTATTTACTTAGTAAAATTGCAATTACCACCAATATGTTTGCCCTAGTTCATAGTGAAGCAAGTGGGCCCATGTCTGGCTAGGCTAGAGGTGGATATGAACATTTCGTGACCTTTACGAGTGTGACATCGCGTTATGGTTAAGTGTTTCTTTTGAAACACGAATCGGAAACTTTTAAAGTTTCGACACGAAATAGACAAACAGATCGGCTAAAGTATTAAACCGTCACGGTGAGACCGTAATGGAAAATACTTAAGCATAAGTTTCTCGTATACTTGAAAGAGTATAGTATTCTTTCAAATAATGACTCCTCCCGGAACACGTCAATTTGACGGTGTGTCCGAACAGGATAAACCGAATTTTGTTGGACATGATAAGGTTAATCATGAGTCGCTCTGAGCTGCTATTTCCTTCAACGGATAAGCATAAACAGTGCAGAACTTATTTTGAATAAGGTTCCATAATAATTTGTTTAAAAATTACATATTAGATATGAATGGGAAAGAAACCGGATTTCTCATTCTTGATAATTTGGGTATGCTGGGCACATGTTTGGATGATACCAAACTAAAACCCAGATTGGATAAGTGCCAAATTATAGGTTATCATAGGGAAACCATAAGCATAGTGCTTATACAACTCACTAAGAGAACAGTGTGATTGTTGCTCACCATGCAGTTTTCTAAGAGGAATACCGATATGCAGTGGTAAGTGGGAGGATAGTAAAACTTGATGAAAATTAGAGTAATATTGTTCAGGCCCGAGTCCTTAACAGAACACAAATAGTTTATCAAGGATGTAACTATACCAATAATCTTCGAATACACAAGAACCGTGTAGGTCGGAGAGAGTCAGAAAAACCTGGGGTATAGGTTTCTGATCTCACCTCATAAAGATGTCTATCTTATTGAGGAATGACAACTGACTACGTATGAGGAAGTGATACAAGGTATCGACTCACTATTATGGTAAAGTGCCATAAAATCCAAAATGGATTCCATGTATATCAACTATGTTTAGAATACTAGTTGATGTACAGCAAGGCATTGTGCCTATTGGTACTATATAAGTCTTCAAGAAAGACATACATGGTAGGCAACATACCAACGTACTAAGCTAGGCTTGTAGAGGAAAGGTATCGTTATCAACATTGTGATTGATTACGATGAAACCTTTTACCTGTTGCCACGGTAAATCCATTTGGATAATGCTTGCTGATGCTGCATGTTTCATTTATGAAATATGGCAGCTGAACGGAAATCACTTTCCTTAAATGAAACCTTTTGAAGGATATTTAAAACATCTTGACGATTTTGTCGTACCAAAACTAGCAAACGAGGTTTGTAGGTTATTCGATCCATGAAGAGATTGAAGCAAACATTGGGTTCTTGGAACTATCGCTTTGATGTAATCATAATAGTTTATGATTTAATTCAAAATGAAAATGATTCTTGTGTACATAATGAGGTTAGTTGGAGCGCACTGACAGAGGCTGTCATATAAATAATTATGACATGTCATTTCTTGGAAATGATATTCCCATAAAATAATCGGTGAAAGCTTAACTTTCATGAAAATTCTCCGTAGAATTCTTGGGAGAAATAACTTTATTCTAGGAATAAAGATCTACTGGGATAGATTTAAAGTTGTTGACACTCTCCGAGAACTCGTACATTGAAAAATATACGTGACCTGGTGTCTCATACGCTTTGAGCATATGGATTCACAAAATAGGCCAATTCATATGATAGTCACTGGATTGATGTAAAGAACATACTTAGTATCTTAGAGAACTAAGGATGTTGTCTTATACTATGGAGAAGGAGAACTTGAAGTGACTGGGATCACCGCTGTAAGTTTCCTAACCGATAAAAATGACTATAAGTCGCAAACAGTACTATACAGTTTGAATAACGGTACAGTGAGCTGGAAATCTTCCATGTAAGATACTGTTACCGTATAAACAATAAATGCGGGTTATTGTTGCAGCTGAGGCACCAATAGAAGCCATCTGGGTCAATAATAAATCTAATTAGATTAGATATAGATATAGTTCTGTTAGCAGTTGAGCTAGGCGTCAGCACAGGCTAAAGAATTAATGATCTCATCAACAATCCAGATATATACTTCATCTATTCATCTGATTCGTTCGGATCATACATCGTGGCGATGTGATGATCGAATAAATCGTATCAGATGATAATCAAGCAAATCCGCTAACGAAAGTACTTTCTCAGTAATTTGAGCCAACCGTACATAGTTTGAGTGTAAGACACTCGACTGACTGGCTATAGGCCAAGTGGGAGATTGTTGGACAATTATGACCCATAGCGTCACTATTTGTACAGATCATGGTGTTGTTGTACAAATTAACTATGTGACAAAGGAGATTGCTCTCTTATCATTTGTGATTAGATCACCAAGATATATAAATGATAGGAGGTCCTTGTGATTTGTTCCTGGATTGAGAATTATATGAGACAGTATCAGTCCACGAAGAATAAACCATTAAATATCCTTAGTTAGAGTATTATCGAGATTGGACATCGATAAATGCGTAAAAGACTAGTATTGCACTTGTGCGCATTGTAAGGGCATAACGACAAAGTTCTCATATATTTGGGTATAGGATACTCATGCAAGTGTAATAGGAGGTTGTGTTTTACCGATGGTATGGAAAACAGCTTCGCTCTAGATAGACCCCTCGAAATTCCATTGGTAGTATGACTATGTGTCTATGGAAGTCCGAAATCAGGGTAGGTGTATTTAGTCTTAACCTGAGACTTGCACCGCTAATACTTGCGACAATCAATATACTTTAGTTTTGGTCGTCCAGGGCTTTAACCAGTTTCTGTGAATGCCTCTTCTGGGTATATCGAGAATCGTAGTGTGTTGGGTGTGATGTCAAGACTGAAGTGTCACTCCAGTCATATGGAGATGATGATCGCGCAGGATACAGAACTGGTTCTCTAAAGGGTTGCAACCATCGGGATAATATGACTTGGTCATGATTATTCGATAATAAATAGACTAGTTGCTTGTCATCCGATATATGCTTCGTATGGGGCAGACACTGAACCAGCCCCAGACTTTGCATGTGATCATCCGATACTGGATCGATATACGCAATACTACGTATACTACGCCTGATACAAATAACTATATTCCTGTAAGGATATTTCTGGAGAATTGGGTAGACATGGCGCTTTGCTAGAAGCTACCTTGTCTTGTACATCGGTACAAACGTAGTATGAGGTACTTACGTGTTTGGATAGTCCGACGACCCGATTTACTGCCAATATATTTGGGGATCTCATGGGTCACTTCCCGAAGATTCACCGATGACGTATGACTCGCACTTTATTAATCTGGGATTAATTAGATGAGAGAAAATTATTCTAGGATTAAATACAGAGATATTTTATCTGGGATAAAATATCATTTAAAGAGAGAAAGCGATTAATTTGGAATTAAGCAATAAAATAATATATTCGATATATAATCGAAATTGGATTTCGACGCGGAATTGGATTTGGTTAAATGGGATTTAATTCGGGCGAGTGAATTAATTTAGAATTAATTCGTTAGCAACATGAATAGTAATTTCACTAGGTATAATTATTTAATTACCTCACAACGGAAAATTTGTTAATTTGGAATTAACGAACCCGAGCCCGGATTGATTGCGAGCGCATTCACATTTCGAATTCGAGTGTGGCACGCAAGTCAAATCAAACATCAAATCGCTAGTCACATCAAGCGTCAAATCATTAGTCACTTTGAGTGAAGTGACATCTACCCTTTTGCATATCATTACTTTATTTACGCATGCATTGCATTCTAATGCGCATGGGCTAACTAAGATGGATTAAAGGTCCTCTATTCGAGGGAAATGCCTAAAGGCTATCTTTACCACGATGTTTTATCGTGCCTCTTATTATGTCATTTTCACATCATTGCTTTACTCACGCATGCATTACTAAGTTCCATATAGTTATCTTTATTTCTATATGTATTATGTTATTATGCGCATGAGCTTAGTAAGTTGGATCAAATGTCCTCTATTTGAGGGAAATGCCTAAAGGCTACCTTGACCACGACACTTCGTCGCGCTCTTTTATTATCCCGCCATTTATTCTATGTATGATATTTATTTATGATTGATAATATATTACACATGGGCTTATTGTGTTGGTCTAAAGGTCCTCTATTCGAGGGAAATGCCTAAAGGCTACCTTTACCACGAGATTTACCGCGCCCTCATTCCATTGATTGCATCATCTACCTTTGTCTTAGCTTGGTCTATTATCACTTATGTATCCATGTTATAATAGTATTCGGACATTATTTCTCGTGGTATATCGGATGGAAACCCATACGTAAATTCCGTAGCCGATTCTGAATGGACGGTAGTGCGGTCTGTACTTGGGATACAATTCCACGTACCACTTGGAAGAATGCCCACGTATGTGTTGGTGTCAATCTTAGATATCATTTTCTGTATCACATCATTGCATGTTTATTCTGTATTCATAATTGCTTCTTTAGTCATTCATTTTCATTATGTGATTAATTGTCTTTCCTTAATATGCATGCTTGAATCAATGTTATTTGTTAGCGCTTCTGTGTCTATCAATATGAAATTATATGCTTTCCGTTATTCCGATTCACTTTTATGTATGCTTGTATGATTATTGTTTGCTTGCGTTCCCGTAGCCATAAATATAATGTGCTTATGAAGTTGTATGTTTATCGTTATTCCGATTTACTTTTAAGCATGCAAACTTAGATTTAGGATATATGCAAAATTAGATATGAGCTTCATTTTTATGCATGTGAACTTAGAAGTAGAATCCTTTTGAGCATATATGTTGAGTAGATTCGATTAATATATTTCACAAGTCATATCATTACAAGTGGCATAAGTAATGGACCATTCTGAACCCAACGGTTTGAGGTCTTCCCTTGCGAGGGGTGAGTGCATCCTTAAATCACATTTTCCCGGTTCACACCTGGTGGTGACTCCATGTTATTTCTCCAGTTTAGTTCCCCCGCGGACTATTCCGAACTCCCAACCGGGCCGCGAGCCCAGAACAGCGTCGTCCACGTCTATGTCCTACACTATGTAACTATCAATCCAGTGCCTGTTGAAATCGATCTTAACTCCACTCCTGAAGATCGAGAAATATTTGAAACATAAAAGGATGATAACCTTAGTGTGAAATCCTACATTTTAGGATCGATGGTTCCAGATTTACTGAGATAATACATGGAGGTACCAGATGTTTGGAGTATTATAAGAACACTCATGGAGTTTTTCGAGGCAAATCAAGAGATACAGATATATCAGAGGTCTAAGGATTTTTTTCCATTATAGACTCAAAGATAGATGAGCTATCAACATTCATCTTTTGAACATGATCGACCAGATCCGATATTTGGAATGATAGGGCATTGTGATTGATTAACTGGTAGGCCGTAATTTGATTTTGTCTTCTTTGCTTAGAAAATATGTCAATTTTGTGTTACATTTCCATATGCACTCGATGCAAGCCAGCTCTAAAGAACTTCATAACATGTTACGTACGGCGGAACATGATTTGAAGAAAGACAACCCCATTTTTGTAACATCCGATATTCCCAATGACTAATACATTATTGGAGGTATGATACAGAATATAAATCATGTTCAAGCATGTATATGCTCATGAAATTACTTTGGGACATTCGATAAATTTCTCGCAGTTTCGATATGTAATTTATTCGATACTCTAATCTGAATATCCCTTAGTATTTGGGCTATAAAGTCTTCATATGATCTATAATTTTTATGAATTCTATATCTTCGAAAATCTAATACTGAGACCTACCACTTTTGCGTTAGATAATTTTCCAAATTCGAATCAGAATCATGTCGAAAATACATATCAAAAATTCAAATGAATAGTACCCGAGGACCTATCGAGAAAATTCTCAAAACTTTTGATTTTTTTCCATTAAATAATTTAGTCCATAGTATAAATCTGGAAGTTATTCATTCATCCCCAAAAAGAGGAAAAAAGATAAGAAAACGTGGGAAGGGGACAAGAAGAAGAAATTAATAAAGGAAGAAGAGAGAACCATTTCCTTGCCAAAATTACGGAAAAGTCAATGCAAACCAACCCACAACAAGCTAAGAAAAGTAATGGCCAGCTTAGAAGACTTATATGATGAAGGAAATCAAGAGAAATAATGTAAGGAAGACTTGATCCAAATTTGAAATATAAATGTTTTGATGATTTGAAGATAAATGAGTGTTGTTAAGTTGTGATTGATGTTGTTTATATAGTTATGGTGTTAGGAAATTAGGATTTTTCAGAAATCCCCAAAGTAAGAAACCCTAAAGAATGAGTTAAATTGATGTTATTGGAATTTGATGTTGTGATGATAATAGAATGATAGAATTATGATAATTTGAATCTGGATAGTCAATCTAACTTGTATGAAGATGAGAGTGTTGGGTTTGTTATAGGGAATGTCATTGAAGAGTTGATGTTAGGCCCTGATATTGGCTTAGCGTCGTGACGCCCAAGAGCCAGCATCACAATGCATAAGAATTAGAAGCTCACTGACTTGGGCCTACTTCTGTGAGCATCGTGACACTTTGTATTTAACATCGCGATGCGTAATAAGAAGAGGATCTGCCTCAGGTCTGATCTGGTGGATGTCGCGACATGAAACCTTTAGTGTCGTGATATAACACAGAATATGCTCTCTACTTGGGACCACTTGTGTGGGCATCAAGACGTGCCAAACCTGACATCATGACTCGATATAGAAATAAATTTTATCTATTTCATAATCATCTTATGAAGTTAGAGGATTCCCTAAGGGTCTTCAATCGGTACATGTACACACATTACATCATAACACAAGTATGATATGCCATGTAGTGACATCAAGTACTTGAATGGATAAACTTAGCCTAATTCTAAAATATATTCCATGGCTGATATTCTAATTAAGTTGATCAATTATAGATTTTTACAGGAATCGTTACTTCCTTCGACGAAATAAGTAATGTCTGCCAGATTCTAAATCTGTGAGCGGACTCTTTTCTAAACTCGTGTTTACTTATATGTTTTTGAGATGAAACTTACTTTTCAGCATTTAGGGTGTTGGCTAAGTTTATCGGAGATGTTTTATGAATAAAAATATTTTGAGCAGTGTTTTAGAAAGTATTGTCTTTTAAAAGCATGATTTTGTGATTTTTCTAGGTATTGGGAAAAAACCCACCTCAGTTATAACTTGACGGATATAGAATTGAAAAACTTAGAGAATGTGTGCACACTTAGTTTAGGACTAGAAATGATAGATGCCCCTAGATCCTAGATTTCGGGAAATGGGACGAAGAGACGTAATGCCCCTAGACTCCAGATTCAGAGTCATAAGGATAACATAGATCTGCACCCTCGGCTCCAGTTCAGTGGCTTGGGGGATAGCGAGACGTAACACCCCAATACCACTAATTTTGACCTATAGGGGACGAAGAGACGTAACGGCCTCATACGTCCAGATTCACAGAGACAGATTTTTCAGATACAAGTTTTTAGAACCAGATTTCTAGAATAAGATTTTTAGAAAAAGATTTTCAGTGATAATATTTTCAAAGATATGATTCTCAGAAAAGATAAGTGTTTTCAGAAAGAAAAGATTTTCAGAAAAGTTTTCTAGAAAGAGCACTATTTTTAGAAAAGAAAATGTTTTCAGAAAAGATCCATTTTCTTTGAGATGATTTTGATTTCAATAAACGAATGTTTTATAAAGAATTTCAATTCCAGTTTTAAAACTGTCCACTGACTTGATCGTTCAAATGATCTAAACCCTCTACTCTCAATTTCTTTGCATTGCAGATTACCCAAAGGATGATCTCAGGAGGATAGATACTGATGGCAGTCACCATGGTGTTTGGTCCAACAGATCAAGTATAGAGTCACAACTCAAAACTCAGTCAAGTAAAGTCATGTATCATACATTATATGCAGTAGATAATGTATATGGGTAATAAGTGAAAATTTCATAAATAAGAGTTGTAAAAGAAGTTCTACTGAGTACAGAGTTATGAATATTACATTATGTTTCATGTTTTTAAGTTGGGCAATGGTTCCTCTGTGTAAGTTTGTGTTTGTGATGAGTTTGTTAGTATGATCATATTCAGAGGGTCAGGGGGATGGGTTGGCCTATTACCTGCCAGTATCTTCTCTGGGAGAGGAATGTTACAAATATGGTATATGAGCATGGTCTAGGGAGTCAGTGACTGAAGTGGGTAGAGTGTTGGGGTCTTTTATATGTAGTATGTCTGGGATACTAGTATGTAAGGTATTACCTCTCCAATATCTGATCCTCGAGTACATCCTCAAGTCCTATAGGCATTTTAGTAAATAATTCCCAAGCTATTCAGATATTTTTCCTCATAAAGTAATTATATTCCTTATTCTAGTTGAAAATCCTTTGTAGTCATTTTGAGTTACTGGTAGAATATCAAGATAAGCTGTGAGAATAGATAGTGAAGTTCTAAGAATTTTCACTCTTGTGATGGAAAGAGAAATCTATAAGAGAAAGTAAAAATTATGTACAGATATTTAAAGCAACCAGAGAAAAAGAGGAGTGGAGAGACATAATGAGATAATAATAGTAAGGAGAATAGAGTAAGTCTGAGCAAGAATAAAATATGCTAGAAAATCCTGAATAAGGTTTCTTCCATCCAAGTAAGATTCATTTCCTCCTCAAAAAGTTTTCCAAGAAGATCCAATAGCTTTGAGTACCCGTATAGATAGCTGATGAGCGGAAAATTTATCAATATTTACCGACCCTTTTACCTAATATTTTGGTTAGTTTCTCGGGTTTGATGAACGTTTTGAAGTGTTTTAGATTATTTTGAAGATAAAATAAAATCAGGACTTAATGGAATAAATCAGGATGAAATGTGGAACAAATTGGACTTGACATTTTGATTTTGGAGATTGGAAACTTGAAATGACGTTTTAAAGAAATGGCGTTTCTCAAATTAACATAATAATAATAATAATAATAATAATAATAATAATAATAATAATAATAAATGAAAATTTTCAAACTTCCACCAAACATATTTGCATGTTTGGTGGAGGATTTGGTGCCATGTTTTATGCCATGTTTGGTTGAGCAATTTGTAGAGAAATTGGTGGAGGAAAAATTTTACCTATAAATATCAAGCCATTTAATTTGTAAATCTCATGCCTTCCTTAGGTTTCTTTAAGGGATTTAAGGATTGCATCTTGTTTGTTTAAGTTTTTGTAATTTAATTTAAGCACTTTCACTTCCAGCACTTTTAATTATGCACTTTTACTTTCAGTAACAATTTTATTTTATTTTATTTATTTCTTTCTTTCTTTTATGTTTAGTAGTTAATTTACTGCTGAGGAAGGATGAAGCTTTTTACTATTATAATTTAGATAATCTCCCTCAATTATATTATATAAATTATATTAAAATCTGACTTAATTGGATATCGCCTTATTGGTCTATTGGACTTAGTTAAATTTATTTTAACATGACTTAATGGGATACCGCATATTTGGTCGGTTGGAATTAATTAAATCTGACTTTATCATGATACCGCCTAAATGGTCGGTTGATAACTGTCACATAAATGTATATATTATAATAAGGGAGAATTCTAAATTATAAATAGTAAAGGTAGATTAATCTCACTTAATTTAAAATATGAAAATTGTAATTAATACTGATTAAAAGATGATTACCACCAATATGGCTGGTTTATGGATAAATAATAACACCACGTCTGTGGCTGGTTCAAGTTAATTAGGTAACACTAACAATTTACATATTATAATAAAATGAGATTTTTAAAAGTGGATCCCTTAACCCCATCATTTTATTTTTTCTAGGGAAGTGATGAAACACAATATTCACAAGCTTAATAATTGATTTAATTATATAATGGGTAATTCTTTAGTTTGTTTATTGAATCTTAAGATTAATGCTTCTTGTTGCTAGTTCAGGACTATGGATGACAGATGCCCGGAGTGTAATAGAGATCTGCATCTCCAGTTCTAGTTCAGTGGCTTGGGGGACGGCGATACGTAACGCCCCAAGATCACCAGTTTCAGAGACAGATGTGGCATATGGGGGACGGCAATACGTAACGCCCCTATACGTCTAGTGTTTCTACAGTACCCAAATTACCTTTTCAAAAAGTTTTCAAAAATGTGTTTAGTTAATATAAAAATATGAGTTTCCAAAAACATTTTAAGTATAAATGATTTCATAAGATGTTCTAATTCGATTTCGTATTTTTTTGGTAGTTCCACTCACTGAGATCCTCTAGACTCACCCTACCATTTCCTAGTTCTTTTCTAGGACACTCCTTTTGGTGAGCCATGTGTCGTTTTGGAGACCCGGTTCGAGGATAAGTATTACACTACAGTCACTAGCCATCGGGTCCATCATTCCAGAGCTATATTCATCTAGAGTGTTGTCTTCTGAAGAGTTTTTTTGTTGTATTATTGACATGAGAGTGATGATGTCTATGTATTACATTTACTTTTGATCATGTATATATGCATGTGTTTCTATTCATGGTCTTGAATACTAGTTTATTTAAGTATTCAAATTACATAGTACAGAAATATGAAGTTGTGTTACAGTTCAAGTGCTAGGGGCTAAGGCAACAGTGGGGATCTATTGGCTATCAGTAACATTTCCGTATTAGGGATGTTACAGTTGGTGAGACTTGATTGGTGTGGTAATTGGATGATTAAAATGTTGAATTTTTTCAATTTAATGTAAATTATGTAATTGGTCTAATTTTTGAATTAAGGTTCTAAACATATTCCAATTTTGGGGCTTTTCATATATATGATATAATTTGATGTATATTTGATGTATGTTAAATTTCGGATTGATTGGATTTGATCTTCCAAGCAAGAGACTGTTGCTGATTCAAAAACAGAAGTGAAATATATAGCTGCAACTGAGGCAGCAAAAGAAGCAGTTTGGATCCGTAAATTCCTAATTGGATTAGGAGTAGTTCCGTTAGCAGCTGAGCCCGTTCCTTTGTATTGTGAAAATAACGGGGCTATAGCACAGGCTAAGGAACCGTGGTTTCATCAAAGATTCAAGCATGTACTTAGATGTTTCCATCTGATTTGTGAGATCATACATCGTGGCAATGTGAAGATCGAAAAGATCGCTTCAGATGACAACATTGCAAATCCACTGACGAAAACTATTTCTTAGTAAAAGTTTGAACGACACGTAGATAATTTAGGTGTTAGATACTTGAGTGATTGGCTACGAGCCAAGTGGGAGATTGCTGGATAATTATGACCCATAGCATCACTATTTGTTAAAGGCGTTGTGGTTTTTGTACAAATTAACTATGTGACAAAGGAAATTGCTATTTTATCATTTTGTAATTAGATTACTTGAATACATAAATGATAAAAGTCCTTATGATTAGTTATGGATTAATAAGATACGAGACAGTATCAATCCACAAAAGTTTAATCATTTAATATCCTTAGTCGTAGTATTATCGAGACTGGACATCGATAATACGGAATAGGGTAGTATTGCACTTGTGCGCGTTATGGAAGCTTAACGACATAGTTCTCATATATTTAAGTATTGGATACTTATGGAAGTGTGACACGAGGTTGTATTTACCGATGGTACGGAAAAAACTTCGCTCTGGATAGACCTCTCGGAATCCCATTTGTAGTATGACTATGTGTCTATGGGAATCCGAATCAGGGAACCTGAGACTTGCATCGTTAATACTTGCGACAATCATTACGCTTTGGTTTTGGTCGTTCAGGGATTTAACACGTTCTTTGTTTGCCTCTTTTGGGTTTATTGAGAATCGTAGTGTGTTGGGTGTGATGTCAAATGAAAGTATCACTCCAGTCATGTAGAGATGATGATCACGCAGGGATACAAAACTGGTACTCTTATATATTGCAATTATTGGGATAATATGACAAGGTCGTGATTATCCGATTAAATAGACTAGTTGCTAGTGATCCGATATATGCTTCATACGGGATAGACACAATTCCAGCCCCAGACCTAGCATGTGACATTCGATACTGGATCGCAATATGCAATACTTAGTATACTATGGTTGATATAGATTTTATCTTCCGTAAAAGAATATTACTAGAGAATTGGTTAGGCACGGTGTTTTGCTAGAAGCAAACTATGTCTTGTAAATCGATAAGAATGTGGTACGGGGTATTCACGTGTTCGGACATTTCGACGACCGGATTTACTTCCAACATATCCAGGAATCTCATGGGTCGCTTCTCAAAGATTCGTCGATGACATTTGACTCGAACAGAATTAATCTGGGATTAATTAATATAGAGAAAAAATTAATTTTGGATTAATTACAGTAAGAATTTATCTAGGATAAAATTCGTATAGAAGAGAGAGAATGATTAATTTAGAATTAATCGATTAAATAATTTATTGGATATATGAAATTAAAATTCAATTTTAATTCAGACAAACAAATTAATTTAGAATTAATTCATAAGCGACTTTCGTAATAATTTTGTTAGGCATTATTATTTAATTAAATTGGATTTAATTATGTAGTAACGATAAATTCATTTATTTCGGAATTAAATGAACCCGTGCCCGAGTGAAGTTGTGTGTGATTTAAATTCGGAATTTAAACGTGGTGGGACCCACTTGACTTACATCACAAGTTTGACTAGTGATGGAAGTTGTTATTTGGTTAAGTTAAGACTTGGTTTAACTTGTAAAATACTCCAACCAACTCCAAAACTCTTTATTATTTTATTTTGATATTAAAACCATATACCAACTCTTGGATGTTGACTTGGTATTAGATTTTGAAATCAAAATTAACAACACACAAAAACCTCACATTTTCTCTCAAATGTCGTGAGCCTATGGCTCTTTGTTCTTGATTTTTGCTTCAAAAATCTTCATTGCTAGCACATAAAGAGTCAAGATGAAGGTGATATGGATACTTACCGTTGAGTTGGAACTCAAATTAAAGCTTGGAGCTTCTACAAAGGATCAAAAGTTTTGAACTTCTAACTTCCATCAAATCCGATCAATGTAAGTTTTTCCACAACTTCTTTGAGTATTCACACACATATCATGATTAGATATCCTTGGTATGTTCCTGGAACACTAACAATGGTATCAAAACCTTTTCTAAGCATGAAATGAGTTTAGGGTTTATATATTTTAATTTGGGATTTTCATATTTTGAGCATGATTTCTTCAAATTGTTTGTTTGGTTGAGTTTTGTTGATGATGAATTGGATTTCTGCATTTTAAAATTTGATAAAAAATGATTGGATAAATTTTCCCTAAATTTCCTAGCTTGGCCGAATCTACCCTAAGTGTGTATCATGGTGATTTTTTGATTTTAGACCATTGGATGTGTTTAAAGCATGATATGTATATTGATTGTTGATTTAATTAGATTGAAATCAAAATTGGATATTAATTATGCAAATTTTTGTGAATACCATAAGTATGAAATTGATTGATTTTGCTTCAATTGTGTTGGACATTAATTGAATAAATTAAAGCATTATTAATTAGTTTAATTGGTGTTTTGGAAATATTGATTTAACTAATTAATTATGGCTATTACACTTTAATCAAAATTAATGTGAAATTTGAAATTTTGTATTAATTAAAATTAGTCTTTAATTTTGAATTAGGCTAATATTGTTGTATTTGGGCTTAATGGGCTTGGTTGGGCCAAGCTTCGTTTAGGACAATTGGATTGGATCCAAATTAGGCCTAAAATCATTCCATAAAGTCCAAATAGAATAATTGGGCCTTTAAATATTTAATTGGGCCAAAATTGATTTTATGACAAAGGGTGATTCCTTATTGGGCTTTGGTTGCCAAAGTCCATGCCTTAAGAATTAATTAAAAGCCTATTGGACTTGAATTAAATTGACATTGGATGTTAATTGTGCCTTTGAGACCCATTTAGATTGGATTTAGAATCTAAGTCTAAAAGGCACATAAATAAGTGTAATTATTTATTTTGGAATTAAATTAGAAGTAATATTGAATACAAATTAAATTGGATTTAAAATTATAGTTCAATATAATTCATGAATACGTACTTTGAGTATTTATTCTTAAACGAGTTGGACTCGCGCAAATCAAATACTTGTTTGAACTTTGGATGGTCATTAATACAAAGATTAATTAATTTGATTAGATTGATTGAATAACATGTTTTGTGTGAATACATGGATGTATTGCATGAATAATGTATATCAGATGGATATTAGAAGGGTGATGGTAATTTTGGAAATTGTTGTAATAAATTTAGAATTTATTAAATTGGACCTGCGTGTCCAGCCTATTATCTCTATTCTCTTTATACTTCTCTTCTCATCAATTCTCCTCAATGTTAATAAGGTTTCTTTATTGTGTTATGTAATTGGGTAGAAGTTAGAATAGTGATAGCGGGAGAGAGGAAATGGAGAGATTTGTTCTAGAAATAATTTTTTTAATATCCATCCGCATATCATTGTTATTTATTTCGCACCTTATTATGCTTTTAGAATGCATTCTTAAAGGTGTATGATGAGACCTAATCAAAGATAATAAATTGGTTGCCAATTTACATGAAAAACCCTCAATATAATATTAAGTGATTTCCTTCCATTGAGTGGTCTCTCTCAAGATCCAAGATTGGCATTGGTTTGTTGGCCAAAGTCAAGACATGTCCATCGCGGATGTGTTTGAACCACGAAGGCTTTGTTATATATCGCATGTCTTGGGCAGTTGTGATTTGTTGGCCAAATTCAGGGTCACTTCTTGTTCATCGACATGGATTACGAAGCTTTCCCACTGTCAATGGGTCCTACTTAACTGGAATCATTAAGCTTGTTGAGCCAAAGACAAGGCTTAGTTGATTCAGAGGAAAATGTTAGGAAATATATTGGATATATTGACATATATATTGTATATATGTTTCAGACTTGGAGGTCCATCTACCAGATCTAGGAATTAGATGAGATCCAGTTGATCTTAGAGATCTACCTAGTTAAGTTTCATACAGCTTGTTGGCCAAAGTCAAGGTTGTGTGTTATTTAACGGGATTCTAGCCTACTAGGAAACTACGTTTCCCGAATACTCAACAGAGGGTTAGACGCTCGCCAAAAACTAATGGGAGGCCAGTATTGAATTTGTAATTTCATTTAAATACTTGCCAAATACGCGCTTTCAAATTATTTTCGTCATTTTATATTTATTTATTAGTTGGATTAATATTTTATTATTTTTTTAACAGCTATACTGTACCTGTAATCGTTAATTGAATAGTTAGACTATTGCAAATAAGATGGCTGGAAATATCAATGCTAGGGATATTATCATGGGCGAAAATGTCTTTAACGGTGCGAATTTTCTGACTGGGATATAAACCTGAAGATTGTCCTAGGGGCTAAAAAGATACTCTATACGATAGAGAGACATCTCGGGCCTAAGCCCGGAATTGAGCAGCCACTTGAGCTTAAGCTTGAGCTTTGGAAGACTCACAATGATGACAACTCAACTGCTCAATCTGTCATGATTGCTTCAATAACCCCACAAGGTCATCGTCAAAATAAGGGATTGGATCATTATGAAATGATGTTGAAATTAAGGGACCTTCACCGATCTAATCATATATCGTAGAATTATGAATTGCAGAAGAAGCTCTTTCGCTCTCGTATGTCAAAAGGTACATCTGTAGAGCACCATGTGTCGCAGATGATTGCTGACACTGAACAGCTGTGTCAGCTAGGCATAACCTTTGAGGCTGAGATTTCCATAGATTTGATCTTACAGTCTCAGCTGGAGCGGGTTCATAATGAACTACAATATGATGAACCAAAAAAAAGACTCTTGGAGAGTTGATGTCAATGTTGAAAGAGGCATAAAAAGTGATTTTAAAGGGCAAGAAGCGTGAGGCGCACTTTGCTTCGACATCTCAGAATGCCAAGGCTTGAACAAAGGCTTCTGGAGGTGTGAAGAAGAAAAAGAAGAAGAGAAAGGGAAAGGCCAAATCATCAAAGTCTTATGGGAAGGCAAGAGATAAATCCCAAGATGTCTGCCTACAGTGTGGCAAACGGGGTCACTGGAAGCGTGGCTGCCATGAGTACAAGGCGCACATGAAGAAAGTGAAAGCGGGAAATGCACCGGCTTCAGGTATGTTTGTTATTGAGATAAACATGTCTATTTCTAGTTTTAAAAATTGGATTTTTGATTCTGGTTATGGTACTCATATATGTAATGATGTGCAGGATCTGCAGATTAGCAGAAGACTGGCTTCATGAGAGATCAACCTCCGAGTTGGAAATGGGACTAGAGTCGCCGTTTTGGCTGTTGGGACCTATATTTTGGAACTGCCCTCGAGGTGTGTACTTAATTTATCAAACTGCTATTATGTACCTAGTTTGACTAGAAACATTATATCTGAATTTAGTTTAACCCAATATAGGTATACTTTTGTATTCCAGAATATCGGGTGCTTTGTTTATAAAAATAATATTGAGATATGCACTGTTGATGTAAATAATGGTCTTTATATTTTAAATATAAATCAATCTCAATCATGTAACATGACAAACAAAAGGCTTAAATTAAGTAACAAAGATGAAACTATTATGTGGCATTGTCATCTAGGACACATTAACAAGACTCGTATATCTACACTTTCATAGAGTGGGTACTTGGACGGATTTGATCCAAATTTATAAGACGTCTGTGAATCCTATTTATTAGGCAAAATGCCTAAAATACCTTTTGGCGTTAAAGGTGCACGTTCCACCGAACTATTAGCCCTCGTTCATAGTAACGTATGTGGGCCCACCTCGAGCCAGGCTAGAGGTGGATATGAATGCTGCGTAACCTTTACGAATGATGCATCACGTTATGGTTATATGTATCTTATGAGACACAAGTCAGAAACTTTTGAGAAATTCAAAGAGTTTCGACACGAAGTAGAAAAACAGACCGGTAAAAGTATTAAAATATTACGGTCGGACTGTGGTGGAGAATACTTGAGCAATGAGTTTCTCGATTACTTGAAAGAGTATGGTATTCTTTCACAGTGGACTCCTCCCGGAACACCTCAATTAAACGATTTGTCCGAATGGAGAAACCAAAATTTATTGGACATGGTAATTTCTATGATGAGTCGTACAGAGCTACCAATTTCCTTCTGGGGATATGCATTGAATAGTGTAATACTTATTTTGAATAAGGTTCCGTCAAAGTCTATTCAACAGACTCCGTATGAAATATGTACAAGAACGAAATCGGGTTTCTCATTCCTAAAGATTTAGGGATGCTGGGCATACGTTAAACGTTTGGATGGTACCAAACTAGAATCCAAATTGGATAAAATGCCTATTTGTAGGTTATCCTAGGGAAACCAAATGAGATTACTTCTACCACCCATAAGAGAATAGGGTATTTATTGCTCTACATGCAGTTTTCCTTGAAAAGAATTCCTATATACAATGGTAAGTGGGAGGAAAGTAAAACTCGATGAAAATCAAAGTGATATTGTTCTTGCCACCGACTCCCAAATGGAACACGAACAGTTCATCATAGATGAGACTGTACCACAATCTTCTAATACAAAATAACTGCGTAGGTCAAAGAGAGTTAGAAAATAACCGAGAGGTATGGGTTTCTGATCTCACCTCACGTAGATATTAATCTTATTGAGGATAATGAGCCGGCTACGTATGAGGAAGCGATATAAGATATTGACTCCACTTTATGGCAAGAAGCCATGAAGTCCGAAATGGATTCCACGTATACCAACTAAGTTTGGTCTTCAAGACGAAGACTGACATGGATGGCAACATTCAAACGTACAAAGCTAGACTTGTAGCGAAATGGTATCGTCAACAATATGGTGTCGACTACGATGAAACCTTTTCACATGTTGCCATGATTAAATCCATTCGGATAATGCTTGCTATTGCTGCATATTTAGATTATGAAATATGGCAGAAGGACGTCAAAACCATTTTCCTTAAAGGAAACCTTTTGGAGGATGTTTATATGCAACGGCCTGACGGTTTTATCGTACCAAAACATGCAAACAAGGTTTGCAAGTTAAATCGATCCATTTATGGATTGAAGCAAGCATCACATTCTTGGAACCAATGTTTTGATGAGATCATAAAAGAATATGATTTCGTTCAAAATGAGGATGATCCTTGTGAATATAAGAAGGTTAGTGGGAGCGCACTGACATTCATTGTCCTTTACGTTGATGATGTATTACTTATTGGTAATGCCATTCCCATGCTACAATCGGTGAAAGCTAGGCTTTCATTAAAATTCTCCATGAAAGATTTGGGAGAAGCTGCTTCATTCTAGGAATAAGGATCTACCGGGATAGATCTAGAAAGCTGCTTAGACTCTCCAAGAGTTCGTATATTGATAAAGTGTTGAAGAGATTCAACATGGATCAATCTAAGAGGAGACATCTGCCAGTGTCACATGGCGTCTCTCTATCTAAGGACATGTGTCTTAAAACACAAGATGAGATAGACAACATGATTCAGATCGCATTCGCTTCAGCAGTCGGATCGATCATGTATGCTTTGAGCATGTGTAGTCACTATCAGACCGATCCAGATGATGGTCACTGGGTTGCGATTAAGAACATCCTTAAGTATCTTAGATGAACTAAGGATGCCTTTTTAATTAATGGAGATAGAGAACTTTAGGTAACTGGGTTTACTGATATACGTTTCCAAACTGATAAAGGCGATTGTAAATTGCAATCCGGGTACATATTTTGTTTGAACAACGAAGCAGTAAGCTGGAAATCTTCCAAGCAAGAGACTGTTGCCGATAGAACAACAGAAGCGGAATATAGCACTGCAGATGAGGCAGCAAAAGAGGTAGTTTGGATCCGTAACCTAATTGGATTATGAGCAGTTCCATTAGTAGTTGAGCCCGTTCCTCTATATTGTGACAATAACGGGGTCATAGCATAGGCTAAGGAACTGTGGTCTCATCAACGATCCAAGCATGTTCTTCGACGTTTCCATCTCATTCGTGAGATCATATATCGTGGCGATGTGAAGATCGAGAAGGTCATATCAGATGAGAATATTACAGATCTACTGACGAATGCTATTTCTCAGCACAAGTTTGAGCGACATGTACATAATTCAGGTGTTAGATACTTGAGTGATTGGCTATAGGCCAAGTGGGAGATTGTTGGACAATTATGACCCATAACATCACTGTTTGTAAAAGACATTGTGGTTTTTATACAAATTAACTATGTGACAAAGGAAATTGCTATTTTATCATTTCGTAATTAGATTATTAAAATACATAAATGATAAAAGTCCTTATGATTACTTCCGGATTAATAAGATATGAGACAGTATCAATTCACGAAAGTTTAATCATTAAATATCCCTAGTCATAGTATTATCGAGACTGGACATCAATAATGTGGAATAGGCTAGTATTGTACTTGTGCGCGTTATAGAAGCTTAACGATATAGTTCTCATATATTTAAGTATTGGATACTTATACAAGTGTGATAGGAGGTTGTGTTTGCCGTTGGTACGGAAACAGCTTCGCTCTGGGTAGACCCCTCAGGATCCCATTGGTAGTATGACTATGTGTCTATGGGAATCCGAATCAGGGTAGGTGTATTTGGTCTTAACCTGAGACTTGCATCGCTAATACTTTTGACAATCAGTACGCTTTGGTTTTGGTCATCCGGGACTTTAACAGGTTCTGTTTGCGCCTCTCCTGGGTTTATTGAGAATCGTAGTGTATTGGGTGTGATGTCAAGATGGAAGTATCACTTCAGTCATATAGAGATGATGATCACGCAGGGATACAGAACTGGTACTCTTATATGTTACAACTATCGGGATAATATGATAAGGTCATGATTATCCTGTTAATGAGACTAGTTGCTAGTGATATGATATATGCTTCGTACGAGGTAGACACAATTCCAGCCTCAGGCCTAGCATGTGACATTCGATACTGGATCGCAATACGCAATACTTAGTATACTTCGCTCGATATAGATTATATATTCCTTAAAAAGAATATTTCTGGAGAATTGAGTAGGCACGGTGCTTTGCTAGAAGCCAACCATGTCTTATAAATCGGTAAGAACATGGTACGGGGTACGCACGTGTTCGGACATTTCGACGACCGGATTTACTGCCAACATATCCAGGAATTTCATGAGTCGTTTCCCAAAGATTCACCAATGAGATTCTACTCGAACAAAATTAATCTGGGATTATTTAATAAATAGAGAGAAAATTAATCTAGGTTTAAGTACGGTAAGAATTTATCTGGGATAAAATTCGTATATAAGAGAAAGAATGATTAATTTAGAATTCATCGATTAAATAATATATTGGATATATGGAATTAAAATTGGATTTTAATTCGGACAAACGATTTAATTTAGAATTAATTCGTAAGCGACTTTCGTAATAATTTTGCTAGGCATTATTATTTAATTAAATTGGATTTAATTATGTAGAAACGGCAAATTCGTTTATTTCAGAATTAAACGAACCCGGACCCGAGTGAAGTTGCATGTTGGATTAGTCGACTTAAATTCAGAATTTAAAAGTGGTGGGACCCACTTGACTTACATCACACGTTTGACTAGTGATGGCAGTTGTGATTTGGTTAAGTGAAGACTTGGTTTAACTTGTAAAATACTCCAACCAAATCCAACACTCTTCAAAAATCTTCATTGCTAGCACATAAGGAGCAAAGATAAAGGTGATAGGGATACTTACCTTTAAGTTGGAACTCAAATTAAAGCTTGGAGCTTCTACAAAGGATCAAAAGATTTGGACTTCTAACTTCCATCAAATCCGATCAATGTAAGTTTTTACGTAACTTCTTTGAGTATTCATAAAAATATCATGATTAGAGATCATTGGCATGTTCTAGGAACACTAAAATCATCATCCTTTTGAGCCCATTGTAGAAAGTTTGCACATAGAACCATTTAATTATCTCATAATGTGGGCACTTACAAAGTAAGTCTTTGTATCCCTCTTATGTCTCGTATAAGGATGCTAAATCATATTGCGTGAATGACGTAATGCATCTTTACAGTTCTCGTGAGGCTAAAGTACTTGGCGAGAAATTTTATGGCCAAGTCTGCCAATGTAGTGATAGATCCTGCTGGCAGTGACTGGAGCCATCCCTTCACTCCATCCTTCAAGGAGTTGAAAATACTCACAAGCAAACTGCTTTTTCTGCCCCTTTGTTGAAGTTGAAAGTTCTACATATTTCCAAGAATTTGCATACGTGGGCATTGGGATCATCATTTAGACCACCCTCAAACTTCACAGCTTTTTGAATCATTTGGATACATGTTTTAATGTCGCATGTATTGTCGCAAAGATGAGGTGGGTCGATACAGGATATGAGTTCATCAAGGATTGGTATCGTCTTGTCCCTAATTAGAGTTGGCACTTCTATATCCAATGGTTCAGGCTATTAATCGTTTATGTTGCTTGAAATCAAATAAAAATGAAAATGAAGATAAAAGGTAAAGAAAGTATTGTCCTAATGTTAATGGAGAAAAAATAAAATAAGTCCTCGCCAACGGTATCAAAAACTTGATCAAAATTTTACTACCTCACGCAAATGCACGTATCGCTGAAGTAAAATAGTGTTAAAATATCATATATTGTACCTTTAGGGACTTATTACTCCTTTTTTTAGCACCTACCTACTTAACTAAAGCTAAACAATGGTTAAGAGAGAGATTTAATTAACCAATTAAGTATAGAGAATAATGAAAGAGCAAAAAAATAATCTTTGGAATACCTTATGTGATAAAAGATTCTAGGATTGTAACTTCACCTAAGTACGCAAATAATGAGTTCGTGCACTCTTCATCAATTAGATTGTTGTTATGGATTATTAACCTAGAGAACTAAACTATCTAAAGCCTTTTTCAATGCTCAGGCAAAACTATTCAGATTAACCCAATTAACTATATGTTTATGTTAACTAACTTAACCCAAATCCATTAAGATCAGGTTCTAATATTGGCTACGTATATATTGTAGGTATATGTCTATCTTATAAAGAAATATATTTAAAAGAATTAGATGTAATACCCAGCCAGAGACAAGGTGCTACCGGAAGGAGACATGATTGACCCATCTCCATAAGCCTCTAAATTTATAAAAAATCAAGCATGATGTATCTTAAAACTGGACAACCTAGAACAAAGTCCAGCATCAAAACGAAATCTAGATATATTATTGTAATCTAATGTGCAATAAGTATTAGTAGAAGAAGAGCATAGAGATTTATAGTGATGCAGTAATTTTTCTACGTCCACTCTATTATATTAATTAATTGTATCAATTTATTACGTTCTCGCGGATTTACTGTCCTATGTTCCAATAACTAATCAATTTATTAACTCTTAATATATGAACCACAATCTAACTCGAATATTATGACAAATATGTAATCATTTATATTTTTATTTTGAGAAACATGACCTGGACCATGGCCTAATCTACTTCAATACAGGGAGGTTCGGTCGATCTTTACAACCAATATCTTAAACATGATTAAGAATTATAGAATTTAGATTCTGTCATAAGAGGGATTTACGAATAAACCAAAAACGGTCCAACAAAGATAAGGAAGACCGTTTTGGGCTTAAGCGGAGCAAGTAAAGCTTTCGATTATCCCAGATTTTTATAAGAAACGCACTTTCTAGATTCGAATCCAGGACTTCAAGGTGAGATCCTGAACCCTACACCACCAAGCATTGTGACATATAAATTCACTTATTAGGTAGCAAATTCAAATTTAGAAAATCTCAATTATTTTATACACGAAAATTTTGTGTCAACGTTATGAGAAAATCCTGATCTGAGCTAATAACCATTGAACTAAAAAATTTCAGTTGAGAATTTGGTGTCAACGTCAATCATTGATCTAACTTACTGTAATATTTTGCCTGGCATTAACAGATTGAGAGAAGTGCTTCATAACCTAACTAAAATTCGGATGCATTATTAAGAATTGGTCAAGCACCCATTATTCTTTATAACGAAATCGAGCAAATCATTGCTTTATTAGTAATTACTATTTAATTAAAGATAATGAAAATCACTCTAATGGGTCGATTTTTGTGATTGTTGTTGAAACAATCGGCAAAATAAAGGATTTAAGGCGTAAAAAACACTATCTTTAAGATATTAATTGTCCACACTATTTTGCTGGCAGGGTTAAGGCAGTGTACCTTCAAGATATAACAAAGCCTAGAATTCTTATAATATTTTTCGAATTTATGGATAATAATATTGCTAGTTGCATTTTTGTTGGTAATGTACGTAACAAAACAAGTTTTAATTGAGTTGTAATGAGTCTTGAAGATGTCGGAGTAATTGGACAAATATCAGCAGACTGGGCGTGAAGAAATCATATATGTGTTAGTGTTGTGTTTGTGTTTATGTTCGAAAGAGTGGCATTCGTGCCATGTTAATGTTTGGGTTCGAACGAATCTTGGCAGTAGGTTCTCGTGCGTAGTGTTTTTATATTTCCGTGTGAACAAAACCTTCTAATGTGTTTGCGTTCGAGGTGCGTTTGGGACTGCGTTCTAACGAGTTTACAAAAAAGTGCGCTTTCGTCTTGCGTTCGATGAGCATTCGAATGAAATTATGGGACTGTGCTATTTTGCACGCGTTTTTTAGACAGTTTTACATAAGGAAAAGCCTACCCTTACCCTACCTATATAAACAAATATAGAGTCACCTTATCAATTGTTGGAAACACATTAATCTGACCAATAACGTCTTTTATTTTTCAACCTGCTTGACAATTCACCTTAAAGACTTTTGGTTCCTTTTGTCTTCTTCATTTTTGGTGAGATTTATTGCTTGTCCATCAACACAGAAACATAACTCTAACCCAATTTCCTAAGCCTTCAGAGTTCTTTAAGTTAATAGTCTGAGTTTCGATGTTGTGAGTTCGCACAGTTGATCCACTCAGAGACTTTAGAAGTTCTGAATAAGATTGCTTTGTGCGGGCTAGGGGAGTTCTTGGGCTATTACAATCTAGAGGTATTCGAGTCGGTGAAGTTATCACTGTAGGTATTATATCATCACTGCAAGTTTTCTCATTATAGTAGATTTGGCTGATAGCCTATATACCCGGAGCGATTTTTTACTCGCACAAGTTTTCTACTTCATCAATAAAACTCTTATGTCGATTTATTTACTGCTTTGATATATTAATTTGTTTATATCTGCTTTCGAACTTAAGTGTATTTGGTGATTTTATTAATCCATAAAAACAATAATTAAGACCTTTCTTAATTTATTATGTTTAATTCTGCATAGGGTCAAAACCTTAGGACAAAATAGAATTTTCAATTGGTATTAGAGCCTGACCGCGATCCTTGACACGTTTATATATAGATAGAAGTCAACCCCTAATTGTCTCTCATTCTTTGATAGGACATAGTACCCTAACTAGAAGGTATGCATGAGAGCTTTCCTCAAGTCTTTAGATGAAAAGGTCTGGATTTCAGTAGAGAAAGAGTGGAAACCTCATGTTGTTATGGTTGATGGGGTCTCTTCCCCTAAAGATAAACTGACCTGGACTAAGAAAGAATTTGATGCTAGCAAAATGAACAACAAATCCATTAATGTCATTCTTATGGTTGTTTGCTTAGCTGAGTTTCGGAAAATATCAATGTGTGAGATAGCCAAAGATACATCGGACATCTTTTAGATTGTGCATGAAGGTATATTGTAAGTTAAGAATAATAGACTCCAAGAGCTTGCCACTAAATTTGAAGGCATTATGATGAAATATGATGAGATTTTTCTGAATTTTACGCTAAGATTAATGATATTGTTAACTCCAAATTTAATCTAAGCAAAATTATACCTACTAATATGATAGTTAGGAAAATCCTTAGATCCCTACCTAAATGATTTTTACCGAAGTTCACATCCATCGAGGAAAATAATGACTTAGATCACCTTAAACTAGAGGACCTATAGGAAAACTTCAGATTTATAAGGAAGAACTTCCTAAATATAGAAAGCCTAAGAACATAGTGAGAAAAATCGCAAAGGAAATTTCCCATGATTCATCTAATGATGATGAGGATGATACTCTCACAGATGTTGACATGGACATGTTTATGAAAAAGTTCAAGAAATTTCTTAAGTTGAAGAAGAATGGTCGTCACTTTGATAAGGATAAGGAAAGATAAATCTAGAGAGAGTAGTCGTAGTATGATGAAGTCTATAGAAGACAAGGATAGCAAAGCTCGAACTATCAAATGTCATGAATGTGAAGGGTATGAGTATATTAAGTCTGAATACCCTACATATCTAAAGTCCAAGGGTAAGAAAGTTATGCTACCTCACTTAGTGATTCAGAATGTGGCTATACTTTAGTAATCATGGTCATTTGGGGATAGGTCAGTAAATATTTAGGGATTTTCAAGCGGGACAAGGTGAGATGCACCTTTTTCTTTAGTATATTTGAACCTTAATGAAATACGCTAGACCCAATCAAGGTTGTCATACAAGTTAGCCCAAAGACGTTTATAAGTAATTGGCACAATTATCTTGGAATGCAAACTTGGCTCAGTTTAAAATGTCCAATAAGTTTACGTCTCATGGTAAGAGGGTCAATCCACTTCAAACGGTTAGGGCCCAAACACATGCAATATGAGGTTTATTCTGAGGGAAAAATAACTATTAGCTCATATGTGGGCTTATTTTGGTTAGGGTTAGGCTCGCATTGGCCAAGAGCTGTACATAACTAAATCTCCCCACCCAAGGGTTTGAATGAACAATGAACACACCTTTTTTATACATCAAGGGTATATGCCAATGTGTGATGGGTATCATCACATAGCGATCCACTGCCTTGAATGAAAAAATTTCACGATCGGGTTTAAAGTGTACACAACGCCATCGGGTTTAAAGCGTATGCACAAAGAATGAAAACGTGATTCACCTTAGTCTTGTCATGGATACTACAAGATATTTTTTCTAGGCTGATTTGTTAGGATTTTGGGCAATAATTCGGGTAAACGCAGCGGATCGCAGAAAATCAAAATTTTCCGATTTCAATTATTTTTCTTAAGTAGTTAAAATAAGCTAATTTACTTCAATTAATCAATATATAATAACTGAAATTTTACCCAAAAAAATCAGATTTTTCAGAAATTACCAATTTACCCCAAAACTTTGAATTTTAATCATTTTAGCCCAAAATTGTAAAAAAAAAAAATTAATTGATTCCAAATCAATTCAAAAATGATTTATTAATGTATAATACATGAAATTTCAGTTTTACAATTTCAGAAAATAATTTTTTCTTAATTACATAATGGTCCCTCAATTTTCAAGAATTTATAATTTGGTCCTTTATGTTCAAAACATGCTCAAATCAATTCCAAAAATTCCCAAATTTTATATACATCATATATGCATCTAAACTCATCACATTTATGAAAAGCCCCAATTTTGGTCAAGGTTGGAAACCCTAATTTCATAATTTCACAAATTAATCAAATTAACACCAAATTAATTCAATTCAATTTTTCCAACACCAATTGAGTCTCACCAACATGAAATATACCAAGAACAATTCTAGGTCTAACATAAGTGGCTACTAAACTCTAGAATGGCAACTTGCCATCAAAGTGTGAAAATCCTTACCAAATTTCCAAATTAGTAAGCATTTTCTTCTTTTTCTTCCCTTTCTCCTCTTTCTCTCTTTTGTATTTTGTTTTAGGGTTGATGGAATGATAAATCAAAAAATCAAAATTTGCTTTTATATTTTTCTTCCCTTTACCGATTTTTTGAAAGAAAAAATATTAGCCACAAATTTTCATTTTTTGTTTAATTAATTGGAAAATATTTAATTAATATTTGTGGTATCAAAATACCAAAATAAGTCAATAATTATCTTAAATAAACCAATCAAATTATGCCGAAAATAACCAATTAAAAATGGCCACATTCTCTAATCAAATTATGCCATTTAACTTATCTTACTAAGTAAAAGAAATATTAAATATTAAATTAATTTAATTATTCAACAGTTGAATAAATAAATAAATAAATAAATATAAATATCTCAAAATATATGTATTATATTTACATTAAATAATCAAAATACATATATTAATTACAAACGTCAACTGTTAAATGACTACATATAATCAGTATTATTTATAAAAGTTGCCCTAGTGCCCAACGAGTATATCTCATTAGTGAGACACTCTAGGTTCAGGTATTTCTGTCACGAAATCCAATTTCGTGTCTATAATCTACCCACCCGTAAAATATGACGAACACAGAAAAAATCTCTGAACCATACAAGTCGAGGTCACCGCATATGTATAATCCTTCCGTCACATGTATCCAGATTATCCTAGAGATATAGATATAAACATCAAATCTCTTTAGGTATAATCTCGTCGACAAATCTATTAGCAATCTCTAAAATAACACTTAGAACTGATTTCTACAGTGTACCACGGGCCCATTGGTTTTAACAGATTTCTAATTTGGATACCTATGCTCTGTACATAGAACTGGCGGATCCTTTCTTGATACGCACAAGATATCATGAGGATCAATCCACACCCAACGAATAGCCGGAGATCTGATCTAAATAGATCGGTGACGTGACTTCCATCAAAGTATGGAGGATACCTCATATATCCACAGTGGTACCTCAAGTCGGAGGATCATTATGCTCATTAAACCTGAGAAGATTCTTATTGACGTTGGTGTACCATCTATTAAGAATCTTCGTGAGTCATTCAGTGTTATCAGATATAAACACCTGCGTGTCTATACGAGTCTCCCGAGACTCATGGTTCATTGAGTAATCATTAGAATCCAACATTCCAATATACGACACGTACCGATCTCTACGAGTTTACTTACTGATCAAGTAATAGTAAACCTTGACTATGAACATTTAAAGATGATATTGTTATGATATCGCTCAATGTCAGTTGTGACGCTTTTGTAAATGTATCATAACCTATCACTCTATGGTAATTTACGTCTTTACCATATAATAAAAGAATTTATATTAAAGAAACTGTTTATTTTATTCATTAATAAAAAATATATATAAACGTATTTACAGGGAAATACATAAAAAAAATGGCGCTCAGAGTACCAACCCTAACAAAATTTCCCACTTGCTCTAGTGCTAATATTGATTGTATCTAATACCCATCGACTCAACATGCTTATGAAATAACTTTGGAGGTATGGCCTTCGTGAGCGAGTCTGCTACATTATCTTCACTAGGAACGTTGCTCACGATAATTTCACCTCGTGACATAATCTCTCGAATAATATGGTACTTTCGTTCCACAAACTTCAGCTTCTAATGTGTCATCGGTTCTTTTGCTTGCACAATGGCACTAGTATTATCACAGTATAGTAAAATCGGATTCTCGATACTTGGGATAACTCTCAATTTTGCGATAAACTTCTTAAGCCAAACAGCTTCTTTTGTGGCTTCAGAAGCAGCAATATATTCCATCTCTATGGTGGAATTAGCTGTAGACCCTTATTTGGAACGTTTCCAACAAAATGCACCTCCATTAAGGGTAAATACGAATCCTGATGTAGACTTTCTATCATCAGGATTCGATTGGAAATCAGAATCCGTATACCCATTAACCTGCAATTCATTTTCTCCATAGATGATAAACTTATCCTTAGTACCTTTAAGATACTTCGGGATATGTTTAACAGCCATCCAATGGTCATTTCTTTGATTGGACTGATATCTACTGGTTACACTAACCGCGTAGCTAATATCAGGCCTTGTACATAACATGGCATACATTATGTTACCCAAACACGAAGTATAAGGCTGATTAGACATTCTAATCTTTTCATCTTCTGTTGGCGAACACATCTTCTTCGTAAGATGAATGCCGTGTCTGAACGATATATTTGATGTCTTACAGTTAGTAAAATTGTACCGTTTTAAAATCTTATCTATGTACGTCGACTGGGATAACCCATTAAGCTTCCTTTCTCTATCTCTATAGAGCTTTATACCCAAGATATAAGAAGCTTCACCCAGGTCCTTCATGGAGAAATTGTTATAGAGGTAAGCTTTGATGCCTTACATCATTCCTATATCATTCCTAATGTTTAGGATGTCATCAACATAGAGAACCAAAAATACAATCATACTCCCACTGGCCTTCTGGTACACACATGATTCTTCTGCATTCTTGAAAAAATCAAACAATCTAATATCCATTAAGAAAAGTCATTTTGATATCCATTTGCCCAATCTCATAATCATTGTAAGCGGCAACAGATAATAAAATCCTTATAGACTTTAGCATCGTAACTGGTAAAAAAATTTCATCGTAGTGGACACCAGGTCGATGTGTGTAACCTTTAGCCACTAGTCTGACCTTAATGGTTCCAACCTTTCCTTAAAGGCCCATGCTTCTTCTTGTAAACCCATTTACTGCTGATAGGAACAAAACCTTCAGGAAGCGGAACCAAGTCCCAGGCTTGATTCTGATATATAGAGTCTAAGCGGAATCAAGGATATTTATTCTATGATACCAAGCATAGAAATGTGTTCGTAGCTCACTTCATAAAATTTCTTGAGAAAGAATTTTTGTCTAAATGAGGTAATCATAGACAGGTTGAACTTGATGAAGTACAACCTGGAACCAACAAACCAGTGGAGGAATCTGGCATTCAAATTTTGTGAAGCGAGCTATGAACACATTTCTATGATTGGTATCATATAAAAAATATCCTTTCGTATTTGAAGGATATCCAACAAACTTCTGCCCTCGAGGTAAAAGCTTATTCTGCTGAGCCATCCTGACATAGGCAGGACAGCCTCAAATCTTAACATAATTAAGATTCGGTTTCTTACCAGTCCATATCTCATATGGAGTTATAGAAACAGCCTTGGAAGGAATCTTATTCAAAAGATGTGCAGCAGTTAAAAGTGCATAACCCCATAAATAATAGGGCAAATCTGTAAAACTCAACATCGATTGGACCATATCCAATAAAGTCCGATTTCTCCTTTCAGACACTCCATTGTACTTTAGAGTACTCAGAGAAGTATATTGAGCGAGAATTCCATTCTCCTTTAAATAATTGATGAACTCACCACTCATATATTCACCTCCCCGATCAGATCGAAGACATTTAATATATTTACCAGTTTTTTTCTAATTCATTTCGGAATTCCTTAAACTTTTCAAAGGTTTCCGATTTTTGTTTCATCAAATAAACATAACCATACCATGACAGATCATCGATAAAAGTAAGACATAGGAAAAACCACTGTGAGTAGTTGACTTATGGGACCACATACATTATAATGTATTAGTTCCAATAAGTCAGTGGCTTGGTGTCTTATACCCGAAAATTAGGCTTTGATCATCTTACCCCGAATATAAGATTCACAAGTTGGATAAGGTTCAATGGTGAGATCTAGTATCAAACCATTCCTAATCAACTGGATTAGGCATTTCAGGCCTATATGACCCAACCTTATATGCCACAGTTCAGTATTATTAATGTTGGATACTTTACGTTTATTAATTCCAGCATTAAAGATACCTTGAATTGTATGTAAAATGTAATGACCCTGCTCATTTGGAAAAATTAAGATCTTAACATCATATCTATCATATAAATATAAATAACGATTCTTAATATTTACATTATATCCAACAGTATCTAATACAAAAAGGATATAATGTTCGCTACACATCCAGGTACAAAAAAAGTCATGTAATAAAAGGCTCCCACTAGGCAGGGGAATCTCACATCAGCCCACAACAACTGCATCCAAAGAGTCGCCACTCCTGAATCGCAATTGCATCTCCCACGATTTCAGTAGTCTACTTTCCTTCAACACCTACAACGAATTGTAAATATGAATTGGACAAGCAAAATCCAAAACCCAACTGGACGACATAGCTTCACAAGCTAAAGAGATATCACTAATGGGAAAAATAAAAATACTTGAAGTATATGCTCTTTCCTTTCGGATTTGCGCTAAATAGTCAGGACAATTCTATTTCCAGTGGTCAATCTTACTGCACTGGTGGAATTTGTCTTCGGAAGCTCTCTTGGGTTTAGCTATCTTACCATAGGGTGGAAGATTTGTCCATTCTTCTTCTTCCCCTTCTTCTTTTTCCCTTTCTGTTTAGAATAGAAATAAGCAAAAAGAGCAATGGGTTTAGGAGGGCGAGTCGGTACTCATTTCCTCAAATCTTCCTCTCCTGTTACTAGCATTTGATGTAACTCTTGGTAAGTACAGCTAATCCCATTCATGTTGAAATACATCACAAATTGGCGATATGACGCCGGTAGAGATCCAAGGATGACACTTCGTCCTAAAGTGTCATTAAGATGGAAATTATAGCGCCTCAATTGTTCGATCAAATCGGTCAGATGAAGCACATGAGGGCTCACAGCCTTTCCCTCTTCCAATTTTGCATGGAACAGTTCCTTAGTAATCTTATGAACCGAGACATATTCTTAGTTCATAAAGGCTTC
The DNA here is from genome assembly GCA_019454045.1 of Zanthoxylum bungeanum. Lineage (NCBI taxonomy): Eukaryota > Viridiplantae > Streptophyta > Magnoliopsida > Sapindales > Rutaceae > Zanthoxylum > Zanthoxylum bungeanum. The sequence continues at coordinate 37,447 of SKCR01033190.1, forward strand.
TCTCAACCGCGTCATCATAGTATATGCGTCTGGCAATCCAAAATATTACCTCTTAAGCTCCAGTCCCAAAGGAACTGAGAATATATGATTTGACACGTCTGTCATCTTCTCTCCATTTTTGGAGAGTCTCAAGTTCCTCTGGTGTAGCCTCAGGTGCTATCGCCAGTGGCAACGAACCTTCCAACACATATTCTATTTGTTCGGACCCAAAATCAATTCTCAGATCCAAATCCCAATCTGTGAAGTTTTCAATGCCCTAAAGCTTGTTCGTATATAGCATACGAGCAAAAGGATTAAGAGCAGGTGCCGCCATCGCAAATCTATCATATAGATAGCTAAAAAATGGTTAGCAGAGGTAACGGTTTCATAATAATACAAATCAAACAAAACATAAATATATCATGGATTTTTATTCTAAAAATGCCCCTCCCATTGTAACATGCAATACTGTAATCCCCAAATAGAATGCAGTCAAACAATTAATCAAATTAAATTTAATAGCGAAAGGTGGATCCCATGAATATATTTCAGCTCACAACTTTGGCACGTTCTCGCCTACGTATATTCATTAAGTGGACAACACATCTTCAATCACTCAATAGTGACTCCTAGGTTCCGGTCCTGGCCATTTCTCGTTGTGACAGCTTTGGCACGTTCATAAGGAGGTGTACCAAGTTTAACCTTGTCAATGATAAATTCAAGATACTTGCGTAGTCTTGATAGATTTGGCATGTTCAGGATTTTCGCTTTCGCTTGAATTTTTCTAGTATCTCATATACATCCGGTATGGATAAATTTCTATCAACTACACCCTCACTGCTTTGGCATGATCTCAGATGCAGCCATAGAATAGATATCCACAAACCGTATTGACAAGACGGATCAAGAAATATGCATCCAATATATAATACTTTCATAACCTTATTAAATAAGGATTCTCCGCAAAGATGAAACGTATTTAATTTAATCAAATTAAATAAATACAAGCATTTACATGCAAGAAAATAATTAAAAAATGAATTTAAAGGCTTATTCATATCATGTGTCGAGGTTCAGACATGCTATGATACCATTTTGTTAGGATTTTGGGCGGTAATTCGGGTAAACGCAGTAGATTACGGAAAATCAAAATTTTCCGATTTCAATTATTTTTCTCGAGCAATTAAAATAAACTAATTTACTTCAATTACTCAATATATAATAACTGAAATTTTTCCCAAAAAATCTGATTTTTCAGAAATTACCAATTTACCCCAAAACTTTGAATTTTAATCATTTTAGCCTGAAATGATTTATTCATGTCTAATACATGAAATTTCAGTTTTAAAATTTCAGAAAATAATTTTTCCTTAATTGTAGAATGGTCCCTCAAGTTTCAAGAATTTATAATTTGGTCCTTTATATTCAAAACATGCCCAAATCAATTCTAAAAATTCTCAAATTTTATATACATCGTATATACATCTAAAATCATCACATATATGAAAAGCCCCAATTTTGGTGAATGATGGAAACCCTAATTTCACAATTTCATAAATTAATCAAATTAACACCAAATTAATTCAATTCAATATTTTAATTCAATTTTTCCAACACCAATTGAGTCTCACCAACATGAAATATACCAAGAATAATTCGAGGTCTAACATGAGTGGCTACTAAACTCTAGAATGGCAACTTTCCATCAAAATGGCAAAAAGAATACTTAATAAGCTTATTTAAGCAATCTAATTCATTATACCTGCTTTCATTTTCAAATTAAACACCCAAACATCAAAACACAACCATGAGAAAGTAGAGGAAAAACTAAGCTAATCGTATTAAAGCTTGTGATCATGAAAATATTTTTCAAGAAGGAAAAAGTGTGAAAATCCTTACCAAATTTCCAATTAGTAAGATTTTTCTTCCCTTTCTCCTCTTTCTCCTCTTTCTCTCTTTTGTATTTTGTTTTAGGGTTGATGGAATGATAAAACAAAAAATCAAAATTGGCTTTTATATTTTTCTTCCCTTTACCGAATTTTTGAAAAAAAAAATATTAGCCACAAATTTTCATTTTTTGTTTAATTAATTGGAAAATATTTAATTAATATTTGTGGTATCAAAAATACCAAAATAAGTCAATACTTGACTTAAATAAACTAATCAAATTATGCCAAAAATAACCAATTAAAAATGGCCACAATTTCCAATCAAATTAAGCTATTTAACTTAACTTAATAAGTAAAAGAAATATTAAATATTTAATTAATTTAATTATTCAACAGTTGAATATTTGAGTTCTATTTTTATTGGCATGTGTCCGTGACAAAATAAGTTCAATTGAGTTGTAATCCTTCATGAAGATCTTTGTGCAATTGGACTGGTTTTGGCTGTTGTGCATCAGACATGCGTTCGTGGTGCGTTTGTTACTATGTTCGAACGATTGGCGTTAGTGCTGAGTTCGTGAATGAGTTCGAACGTGTGGCGTTAGTGGCTCGTTCTTTATTGGGTTCGAACGGGATCATTCCAGAGAGCAAACGTTTGAGTCACGTTCTTGTTGGGTTCGAACGGGATCATTCCAGAGAGCATCCGTTCGTTGTTCGTTCGATTGGCGTTCGAATGGGTCTTCACAGAAAGGGCGCGTTCGTGTAGCGTTCTAGTAAGCGTTCGAATGCGACTGCGATCTGAGCGCGATTTTGGCCTGCAAAACCCTAGGTTTCACCCTACCTATAAATATAACACTTAGCCGCCATTCCCCAGTTAGTTAAGAGAGTTGAAACACTTTTCCCTTGAGCCAAATCTCTCAAAGCTTTCAACTCTTATTTGATTCCACCATTGAAGACTTCTTATCTCCCGGTCTTCTTCCTTAATGGTGTGAATGTTTTCATGCGAACCTTTGGCTTGTTAGAGCATAAATGGCATATGCATGTGATCCTGGTATGTAGGATATTTGATTATGCATGTATGATATGCTGTTATTTTCTTGGTTCCTCTATATACATGAGTGTGTGTGATAAAAACCTTTGGTATATCTTGTGCTTGCACTTTCACATATATATTTTTTTTGTCAAGGCTTGGTCACATGTATGAGTTTTTGGAATAACAATCTAATTTCTATCATATCTTGTTTGCTCAATAGTGTGACCTTTGACTAGATGACCTTGTTATCCCCTTTTTTTAAAAAATTAATAATAATAATAAAAATGAGACTCAAGTGCAAAAGAGCCAAAATGGCCAAATTTAAAAGATAAGGGCAAAAACCCTTCACTCGAAAGAGTTATTATATATGAACTCATGATATTTATGGGGTATACAATATAGCATGTAACCAATGTTGTTTATTTTCAGGTCCTAGTGGTGCTGGGTTTGAACACCTATTTTGTGTACTTGGTTTGTTTAGAGATGGATTTCTTTGGCTGTGTCCAGCTCATAAAATAAGATCTTAAGCCTTGATTCTTTGTGCACTTTAATTTTCACGCAAGATCTTGATATGCTTTGGTGTTTGTGTCATATGCATTAGTGATGTGTTTAGCAAATATTAAAAATGATGCATGTTGTTTCATGTCATTTTCTACAGAATACTGACTGGGTATCATTGTACATGCTTAAGTGCTCTTTCAGTCAGATTTTTTTTGGGCTATGTGTCCGTGTGTGTCTCATGATTCTTGCTGCACTGTCTGTCTGTGTTTCGTTCGTGCTTTGTTCATTAACTCGTTCGAACATTTCTCGTTGGTGTTTCGTCCTTACTTTCGTTCGAACATCTATTTTCGGTCTTTTTAATTCGTTCGTGTTCCGTTCTCTTTCTGTTCGAACACCGACCTTTTTATGTTCGAATATCGTTCGACCATCGTTCGAACATCTTCGGGCTATTTAAATAGTCTTCGTGTGTTTTTTGTTCGCACAGTTTGTTTCTCTCCTCCTTACCGCGGTTCTTCGCATTTCTCTTCCAAATTCCCTCGTTTCCAGGTCTGATCTGATTTTGTTAGCCTTCCTCTCCCTGATTTCGGTCTCATCTCCATCATCAAGGTAAGGTTTTCTTCAATTTTCTTTTGTTTCTGTTTCTTTCTCAGATCTGTTTTTAGGGTTTCCTTTCCCTTTCTACTTTTAGCCTTCGTTCTTCGATTGTAGACGTATGGAGTCTTATGGATGAGTCTTTTATTGTTCGTTGTGTTTATTTGTGACGATTGTATCTGTTGAGGGGATTTTGGTATCTGTTCATCGCCATCGCATTCGAACGTCCCAAGAACTTTGTTTGAACGCCCTTTGGTTTCCACAGCCTCTGTTTTATGGTCTGTTTGGGTTTCTTCTTATTTTATGCATCTCTAATGTGTTCTAGATGCCTAAGAAGTCTGTTGCCTCCAAGAAGCGTCCTCGCGACTCTCTTCCAGGTGATCGCTTTCGCAGTCCTGCTGCTGCCAAGCTATTTGATGATCACTTCTCACAGCGTAGCTTATTTTTGGAGCGCAACGTCTTAGAGGATGAGTTGCGTGACACCGGGATTGTTCCCCTGCTTATTAATCGTGGTTGGGGACCTCTCTTATCTGGCTTCATTGGTCCATCTTCTCAACTTGTCCAGGAATTCTATTCCAACATGGAGGTTGTTTCCGCCACCTCTTTCTCCGTGTACATTCGCGGCCACTACCTGGATATTGATCCTTCTGTTTTATCTCGGGTTCTGGCTATCCATGAGGTGCTCTACCCTCAGTACCCCTGGTCTCCTGCCGACGGCCCTTCTGATCAGCTTGTCATGGATGTTGCCATAGGACAGCATCGTCCGTTTACCGGAGGGACTATTGTTGTCGCCACATTGCTGCCTTCTTACCGTCTGCTCAACCGAATTATGTGTCACAATCTTTGGCCCAAATCGCACGTGAACACTCAGCCGTTTCCCAGGATTACTTTTCTCTATGCCATTAAGCAGAGACTTTCTGTCGACATCCTCAGTGTGATCCTTCGGGAGATGACCCGCATTCGCAATGCTTCATTTGCTTCTCACATTCTTCCTTATGGGTGCCTCATTCGCCGTATTACCTCGGCCTTCGTTCCGGACTTTGTGCATGATCCTCATCTTCCTCTGCTCAAGTCGATTGGTCGCCAGACTGTCTCTGCAGGCGCTGTACATCTCCCTGCTCATGCTCGTGCTCGTGCTCGTGCTCCTGCTCCGCCAGCCTCGACATTTGCCTCCTCTTCATCCGCTGGTCCTTCGTCAGATTTTTACCAGCGTATTTTGGATTCTCAGGCTTCTATTCTTGCTGAGCTTCGTCTGGTTTCCCGGTGGCCTATCAGAGGTCCGTTCTTCTGTTCGTCGCCTAGAGAATCGATTTGTTCGTCACCTTTCATCCTCTCATGCAGTTTCAGATGATGATGAGGGATCATCTACCAGTTCGGAGTCGGACTAGTTACTTTATTATCTGGTCTTACTACCGTTAGGGGGAGTCATTTTATTTTGTGATATTGATTGTAGCCTTTGTGCTGTACTCTCGCCCTTTTGTTTGCTTTCTGTGATGTTTTGAAAACTTTTTGTTTCTTAATGAAAATGATCCATTTTGCTTGTCCTTGATGAATATTTGTGAAGTTATGTATGCTTTCGGATATTCTTTGTTATGTAGTTGCTTCGGGTTTATGCATGCTTTGTCATTTTGTGACAAAAAAAAGGGTGTAATATGTGTGATTTGTCCTGGTTAAAGCGAGTTCAGATTAAGGGGGAGACAAAAGATTTACCTGTTTATGTTATTATTGATAATCTCAATGCTTTTCATGGTTTATTGTTGTTCGTGAATGTTTCAGGTAAACAGGCTTTTGTTTCTGTGGTGGCACTAATTTTTAGACTACTGCGTTAAGTGTTAGATCGAGTTTATTTGTAATAAGTCACTGTTTTTGATAGTTGACAGTTGACTATTTGCTTTGTTGGGTCTTTTACTGTAGTCTTTGTATTAGGTAGTGTTTTGTCACGGAATGCCAAATGGGGAGATTGTGAGTTCCATTTTTATTGGCATGTATCCGTGACAAAATAAGTTCAATTGAGTTGTAATCCTTCATGAAGATCTTTGTGCAATTGGACTGGTTTTGGCTGATGTGCATCAGACATGCGTTCGTGGTGCGTTCGTTACTGTGTTCGAATGATTGGCGTTAGTGCTGAGCTCGTGAATGGGTTTGAACGTGTGGCGTTAGTGGCTCGTTCTTTATTGGGTTCGAACGGGATCATTCCAGAGAGCAAATGTTCGAGTCACGTTCTTGTTAGGTTCGAACGGGATCATTCCAGAGAGCATCCGTTCGTTGTTCGTTCGATTGGCGTTCGAACGGGTCTTCATAGAAAGGGGTCGTTCAAATGGGTCTTCACATAAAGGGCGCGTTCGTGTAGCGTTCTAGTAAGCGTTCGAACGTGACTGCGATCTGAGCGCGATTTTGGCCTGCAAAACCCTAGGTTTCACCCTACCTATAAATATAACACTTAGCCGCCGTTCCCCAGTTAGTTAAGAGAGCTGAAACACTTTTCCCTTAAGCCAAATCTCTCAAAGCTTTCAACTCTTATTTGATTCTACATTGAAGACTTCTTATCTCCTTGTCTTCTTCCTTAATGGTGTGAATGCTTCTTTGATAAACCTTTAACACAACCTAACCCAAATTCCCCAATCCTTTAGAGTTCTTTAGGAGGAAGTTTGGTAGTCGGAGTTCCGGCATCACAGGTGATTCAATCTACTCATAGACTTCAGAGGTTATGAAGAAAATCGTGGGTCGCGGGCTTGAGGAGTTGCCTTGAGTTCTTGCAGTATTGAGGTACTTGAGTCGGTGGATTTACCACCATAGGTCTTGACCATCGCTGTAAGTTATTCTCTATATAGTGGATTCGGGTGGTAGCCTATACCTGGAGTGGTTTTTTACTCGCAAGAGTTTTCCACATCGTCACCAAAATCATTGTGTTGAATTTTGTGTGATTGATTTACTATTCCGCAATTTATATTGTTGATTTACATTGTGGTTTTCTTGTTGACTTCCATTGACACATTAATTAGGACTTGTCTCATTAATTATGATTATTTCCGCATAGGGTCAGAACATTAGGATATCCCCGTATTTTCAGAATAAATAAATAATTAAATACAAATATCTGAAAATATATGTATTGTATTTACATTAAATAATCAAAATACATATATTAATTACAAACGTCAAATATCATAATTCAACATTTAATAAATGGCCAAAAGCATGTATCTACGTTTAACTGTTAAACGACTTATAAATAATCAATATTATTTATAAAAGTTTCCCTAGTGCCCAACGAGTATATCTCATTAGTGAGACTCTCTAGGTTCAGCATATCCGTCACGAAATACAATTTCGTGTCCATAATCTACCCATCCGTAAAATATGACGAACATAGATAAAATATCTGAACCATACAGGTCGAGGTCACCACATACGTATAATCCTTTCGTCACAGGTATCCGTATTATCCCAGAGATATAGATATAAACGTCAAATCTCTTTAGGTATAATCCCGTCGACGAATCTATTAGCAATCTCTTAAATACGCACAGGATATCATTAGAATCCAGCATTCCAATATACTACACGTATCAGTCTCTACGGGTTTACTTACTAATCAAGTAAAAGTAAACCTTGACCAAGAATAGTTAAAGAATGATACTGTTATGATACCGCTTAATGTCAGTTGCGATGCTTTTGCAACTGTATCATAACCTATCACTCTATGGTCATTTATGTCTTTACCATATAATAAAAGAATTTATATTAAAGAAATTTTCTAATTTATTTATTAGTAAAATACATACAAACGTATTTACAGGGAAATACAAAAGAAATTGATGCTTATAGCACCAACCCTAACATGATTCTCTATCCCCGGTAGTGTCGCCATCTGTAGAAGTGAAGCAAGGTTTACCACTATGCCTATGACATCGGCACCCATGACACTATTCGCAGCTCTTAGAGAGTACGATTAGTCTGCGGGAGACTAACCGAAGAATAAAAGAGTTAACACCCAGTATAAGACACTGGGAATATTTTATGACCGCATTACACCCCTCGCAAGGTCCGACCTTAAACCTATTTGGGTTCGAAATAGTCTCTTATCGATGCCCGTATAATATCCTTACTGTAGCCATTTATGTGGTCAGATTTTCTCTATGACAGATGCATATCTGGCCAGACATACAGGATATCTGGTCGTATATGCGACGTCAATACAACAGTAGGTTTTAGAAATGGAGTTTAAGTTTTTAGAGGCCCTCAATGGTTACCTCAAGCATTATTCGGGTCTGAGAAAATTGCTAAATATTAAGTTTAATGTTTTGGTCTCTTGTTCGAAAGAATCACAGGGTTGATGTGTAAATGGGTTTTCGAGTTTAGTATAATTTGCTAGGTGATTTGTTTCTACGAATGTTGTTCATTCTTTTCTTTATGTTTTTCATCTCTCTTCGTTGGTAACATTTGTTGGGGTTTCGGGTGATGGGCGCGGCGGAAGCTCGGTTCTGGCGAAATCATAATTTAACTTTTTCAAGTTACCAAATAAATTATTCAATATCAAATATGAATAATTTATTCATATTTTACCTAAACCTATTTATTCGATATCAAATAGAGACATAAATATAAAGGAAACATCGCGAAACTTTTATAAAAATATTTATCCGTAAAATGATACAAAACACATTTTTGACCGAACCGACCACCCCGAAACTTATAGAGACTGCCCAGGTTAGCCCCAATAATGTTAGGGCAGTTCATGGGCTACCCGAACAGTGACAAATTCACTGTTTGGACAGCCGTCACCCGGTTGGCTCAAAAGTCACCCGGTAGCGCCGTTTTTTACCTTTTCATTATTTCAACTCCGAAATACTTTCCGAAAATTGTTCCAACTCCCAAAATATATCCAATACATTCATATAACATCAATTTCATCACAAAATTTCCAGTTTGTCCAGAAGTGATCCAAAAACCGAAATTACCAAATTTCATGCTTTAAATCTAATTTTCAAGATTAATCCAATTTTTCCACAACACCAATCAAAATAACCACACATAAAGCACCAAAGAAAAATTCTAGGTGTTACAAGAGCGGTAATAACACTCTAGAATGATAACATGTCATCACATGAACAAATTAGACTAATATTACAATAATATCAACCAAAACTACTTCACACATGCTTCATTACTTCCAATTCCATCCATCACAACCAGAAGCCTCAAATTTTACAAGCAAAGAAACCCTATAACGATTCTAAGAAATCAAGAAATAAGAAACTAATTTCAAGCTTAGGGGTTTTGAAGATTACCTTTAATACTCCAAATTTCCTTAAGCATTTTCTTGAATTTTCTTCACCTTTTTCCATGGATTTATCAAACAAATTTGGAAACCCATTTTTTTTTCTTTTGGTGTTCGGCTATAGTGATGGTTGAATGGAATGAAGAAAGACCGACTATTAGGGAGTTTTTAGTCATTTTTGGCACTTTAGTCAAATTAAATTACATTTAACTTTATGATAACCAATCAAATTTGCACACATAAAGTGTAATTAAATCATGCCATATATTCCAATGATCATTAAACAAATTTAATAACATTTATAGAAAAATTTTAATTAATTAATTATTCAAATATTTAACAATTAAATATCCAAATAATCAATTAATATAATTATTATTATATATGTATTTTTATTTATAATAAATAACAAATACATATATTTATGGCATGTGTCAAAATCTCATTTGATGAATAATTAATGTGTATCAAATCGTATTATGTATCAAATATAAATAAAGAATAATTACGATTGACGAAATTAAACGATTCGAATTAACTCACTTAATCCTGTGAAGTATTATGGATAATCTGTATTATTCATATTGCGTTGCCCAAGTGCTCAACGAGTACACTTCATATTGTGAGACTGTCTAAGTTTAGATTTATCCGTCACGAAATCTAATTTCGTGTCCATAATTCACCCACTCATGAATTATGGCGATTACGGATAATCTCGCTAAACTATGCAAGCCAAGGACATTGCATACGTATAATCCCTCTGTCACAGACTATCCATATTATAATTGGGATATAGATGAGAACGAAAAATCTGCTCGGTATAATATAATCGATTTTATATTTACGATCTCTAAATAATACTCGGAACTGATTTCTAAAGTTATATCACAGCCATGGATTTACTAGATCTCAAATATATGTAGGATGTCTATGTCCTGTACACAGGACTGACAGATCCTATCTTGATACGCACTGGATATCATGAGCATCTGTCCACACCCAACGAACAGGCAAATGTCTGATCTAAATAGATCTGTGACGTGACTACCATCAAAGTGTGGAAAATAACTCATATATCCCACTATGGTATCTCAAGTCGCAAGACCACTATGTTCACTCAACTCGTGAAGATTCCTATTGACGTTGGTGTACCATCTATTAGAAAATCTTCAGTGAGTCATTCAGTGTTTATCAAATAAACACTTATATATCTATACGAGTATCCCGAGACTCATGGTTCATTGGAATAAACCATCGGACCAAGTCATGATATACGACATGTATTGGTCTCAACAGATTTTATTAACCGACCCGTATTAGTAAATCTTGACCAGAAACTTTATTTATGGATATACACTGTGTCTATATTGTAAATCCTAGGGTCTTTGTCTAATATATCTGTATCACTAAACCAAATTTAGTTTCAATCTAATCGTAATTGGATATCCAACAGTAATTAGATCGAATATGTGTATAAAAGACAAGAGGTGCTACCATTAATTAAGTAATATTATAGAAAATATAATTATTTGTATTTATGAATCGGACATGAATACGATCCGGATTGGCACTCCGAGCACCAACCCTAATAATAATTTTTTATAATCATCTTCCTGAAGGAATGCCCTGTAAAGAACATGAGTTCTTTTATAGTGCGAAGGTTATGATTATCAAGGAATGAATCCCCTTTGAAGAATGAAGGCTCTATATTATGGAAACCAGTTAAAAGGGAAAGAAGATCGAGTACTTCTGTTATTCTGAAAACCCGATATATATATATATATATGGCTAGAATTTAAGAAGATCCGATCGAATATGACGATCTATACCCGGTCGGACATAGATGATGTCCGACTAGAACTATGTCTTCTGGATTTTTAGGGTTTTGTTCCTTTCCAACATTAAACTTTACAACTTCCCTAAACTCTTTAGATATGTCCTTATAAGAGACTCATCATCAAGCTATAAAAATATAATGTCTACAGTATGAGATGAATGTCATCCAAACGGATTCTCTAACCAAGATTGTTATGACACAGTACTAACCCATCAACCAAATTGTTCACACACATATTATGAACATAAGTTCTGCACAGTCAATCTCATCCATAATCAAAAATAGAAAATATAAGGTACCCATCTTACCCATTGTATGAAAATATGTCAAAAAAACTCATATGTTGTAAATAAAATCAAACTCTGAGACCAATGCTATTACAAAATTATATCTTTATATAACTCGTTATAAAACTGAATCTCTGTAAAACTTAACGTCTGAGACAAACATCAACTTAAAGTAAACACTTCTGTAAAATAATCTCTATAAAATAATATCTCTGCATCCAATAATCAACTTAACTAGACAAATAGATCTCTGAGACAGGGAGTTTCGACTTTTCAGCCAGGCTTCATATCTTTACTCTAAGATAAGGGATTCAACCATTTCTTTACTATGATATAGGAGTTTTGGTCATATCTTTACTCTAAGATAGTATTTTTGGATTTATCTTTATTAGCACATGTGCATATGTCATTTAAATCTATAAGTCTAGGTATAAATGTTATAAAGCATGCTTATTAAAAATCATCAATACTATGTCGAATATCAAATTCATCAAATCATAAAAGTAAAAACATATTGACTTATCGAAAACATCTTATAATATTTCTCAAGCCTAAAGAAAACTCAAACATTTCCATCAACCATTAACAAGTAACTCTAAATTGTGAAACGACAAAACTATATCTCATACTGTTTTGAAAATGGTTACATCGGTATATCTGTATACATACATACATACACACATATATATATATACACACACACATTTCTCTTTAGAAACAAACAACCAATATACCAGGTTGTCATCGCATGGAATACTTACCTGACTACGTGAATACTCCCGATCCTAGTCAAATATGTCAAAACAAATAGTGAAATGTAGTTAGAATCGTTGTTATGCGAAATTCCTAACTTAACTTAATAAACTTCCGGACCTTTCTGAAACAACCAAATCAAGTCGTATTCCAAATATTTCAGGTTCATTATTCTTAGAACATCTTACACTATATATTCATAACATCAAATTCACTTTTCAACATAAAACTAGAAGATCCTCCGAAAAAATCGAAAATATTACGAATGGATCCATAACCTTTTGGGTCTTTCATATTTCTTCTAAAACCATTCCAGTAGTCTGAATATATTATAATATATCGTTTTAAGACAACTCGTTAGCTTAAATCCTCAAATTATGTATTTTCGAAAAATCTTTTAAAAAGTTTCCATAAATGCTACAAAAGAATCCTCAACCTTCTGGAACTTTCTGGAACCTTCTAAATATCATTATAACTAAATCACATCAATCATTACGTTCATATGGGCATCGAAATACACGAAGCCAAAATCTAATGGATACTAGTATAACCTATTGGATCGATCTAATTCGATTCGATTTCACTCGGATTCTACCAACTATACAAATTCAATACATTCAAGCTTAATCCATAGAATACACATCAATATATAACTCTACAAATCTACTGGAAGGATCTGAATTTTATACAATTTACTTGAAATTAACGAGTTTTTACTAGGATGTCTTACCAAATTTTCAAGTGCACCAATTGACTCCTAAAGCTCTCACGAACAAATAGGAATCGATGGAACTCGAATCGGAACAACCGTGCAAATGGATATTATTGTTCATTGTGCGTTTCTTCCCCGTTTCAAGTGAAACCTAGTGTCAATCGCCACGGCAGCCTCGTAGTACATCCCACAAACTTTAATTTACTGTTCACCGTGCGTTTATTTAAAAAAAAATTAAAAATAAAAAATAAAAAAAAAACTCAATACTATATCCAAATATTTGGAAGAAAGTCAACAACAACATACACACTGAAGAACTCGGTTGAATCTCTCAACCTCAAAAATGACGCACGACGGTGCCCACTACTCAACTAAGGAGTCATTCCAATCCTTGTATTATTGAGTTTTGTGCAGTTTAAACTACGAGAATTAGTTGATCGCTATCGAAATGACCCAGTTTTATAAGAAAAAAAGACCGATGATTTAGTCGGCTACTAAAAATCAATTATTTCTTGTGATTAATCATTGAATTTCCATTTTCCATTTTCCATTTTCCTCAGATTTGTAAAAAAATCCAACTTCTTTCCTTTTTCTTCTTCTTTAAAGACTTAAGTCATCTTTCTCAATTTTATAATTATTCAGCCTTTTTAATCATAAATGAATGACTTTTTAGTAGTACTTCGAAGATATTGGAAGGTGAATTTTGATTTTTTTTTTTCTTTTTTATTTTAAGTTATAGAAAATGTTAAATTTATCATTCCCGATTAATTAATTTCAAATCACTCGAAGTGACTTAGTACTATTTATTTTTTGATTAAACTGTACACGTTGAGTTATATATGAAGTTTTAAAGGCTAGAAAGTATTTCAAATTACATGAATAAGTCTTCGATGCACACTTAAATTCTCTGTAACGAGCTTAATCAACAACGCATGATACTTTTATCAGCATCTCATTTAATTATATAAACACACGTATGATTTATGCAAGTTATAGTTGTCAATCAACATGTCTTCAAAAGTCAAGCTGGTGCCTCTGTTTTATTTCCCAGAATTGACAAAAGCTACAAAAGTTTAACAATTGATCTTTTGGTTTTTGTTATCTTCATCGGAAAAAAGGACACGTATATCTTAACATATCGTCAGGCCACTCGAATATGTTTATGGATATGGGGGATTCTAGTATATTTTGTATTGTAGCCGATTCCGATACAATCTTAGTAATCTTGAAATTTTATTTAACTGTTATATTTTAACATTAAGGTCAATTAAAAGTTAATTAACCGGAAAATAGTAATGATTATACTAATTCTCAATTAGCTACCTTGAAACAGAAAATACATCAAAGAGGCGAGATAATGGAAGAAACTGCCATTGCCGTGAAGGAAACGCTTAATATGCTTCAATCTTTGGTTTCAAGGATCAAATCTGGTGAGGGTTTCCTTATCAGAAATTTTCCAACTACTGTCCGTGCTCAAGAACTAATTTCAGGAAAAAGAAAATCAGTTTGGTGTGATGATCCAAGTCTACGAAGATACGAATACAAGCAACCATGATAATAACTACCTTGGCGATGTGAACGACTTTACTGAGGACGAGATCGTCGGTGACAAGTTGAAGGTTAATATCACAGATAACAAGGACGGAGAAGGGATCCAGAAGATGTATCAAGACACCACTACCCAAGATCAAGAACTAATTTCAGTGAAAGAAAATCAGCCTGATATGCGGAATCCAGACCATGAAAGTAAGCATCCAAGAGACCATGATAACAACTATCTTGGAGAATTGAACAACACAGCGGAGGATGAAATCGTCGGACTGAGGAACGCAACTGCCATCCCAAATGATGATTGCAGGCTCTCAAAAGAGAAGTTCAACAGGCTACTTCAAGAGGAAATAAGACACAAGATTGAGATGGAAGAACACAAGAAGAAGGTCAAAATGAAGCTTCAAAGGCAGGAGCATGAAGTTTGTTTGAGGAAGGGCGAAATGTATAAAGCACATAAGATGTTTGATGAAATGACAGAGATGTTTTTGAAGCATTCATTTTTCAAGAATTGTAAAGACGTTGAGATTCTTGTGAAGAATGTGCGACATAAAGAAAGATTCAAAAAAAAATAAGATTGCTTTTGGGAAAAAGAAAAATGAGAATGGAAATAGCATCGTCACAAAAAATGAGATTACTATCTCAAATGGCAATAGCAAGCTTTCAGAGAAGGATACTGAAAAAATCGTTCAAGATACAACAATATATAAAGCCGAGGATGAGGAACATAAAAAGAAAGTAAAAATGAAGGATTCGGGTTCAATAACATTTCAATTGAGTTCAACATCATGGCAGCAACACGTTCATCAAAACTTGTGCTTTGATTGTCATAAAGGTGCTTCGTCTTCATCTTCGTCTTCTTCGGCTGCAAATAAATTCTCTTCAACGGATGCATTTCCTCAATGTTTACATGCCCTCAGTGAGTTTCAAAGGAAGAAGTTTGAGAATTTTCCCAGAAAAGAAGAAATGGCAGACGTTCAGAAGCTGTTCGATGAAATGCCGGAGAAGAATACAATCCAAGATTTGGGTTCTTTGTGGATCTTTTGTTATATAAGCTCTCAAGTAATTGAGTCATCGCCACAGGTGGCGATTGTGGGGTTGTTGGGTGAATTGGTAACCGAGGATGGGCGCCAGTATTCATAGGGAAGAGGAATGTTTGGGCGAGTCGATAATGGTTCAAAATCCGATGAGCTGTTTCCAATTCCGATCAAGATTGGTGATTCTGGTAACTCAGATTATGAGAAGCTCAAGTTTGTGGACAACTTTGGTGCTGATATTATTCTGGAAATGCTACTCCTGACAATGGAACTACTAAAGCGTGGAACTGAAGCTGTTTTGGTTGCAAATTCCCTCCATGTACTAAATGATATTACTGTTATGGAGCTCCCTGTTATTGTAGATGGGGCTGCAAAGCATTTTGACATTCTTCACAGGGCTGCTGAAGCAGGAGGCTCACTTGTGGATGCGATGATTAACACCTCAGATGGTTCTAAAGAAAATTCACCATCAGTTCCTCTGATGGTTGTTGAGAATGGGTGCGGAAGCCCTTGCATAGACCTGAGGCAAGTCAGCTTTGAGTTAGCTGCTGATGCAAAAGATGCTAACAATTACTTGGCTGGAGTGTAATATGTTAAAGACATTTACAAGGTCTACAAGCTTGTTGAGAATGAGAGCAACTACATCCATACACAAAGTGAGATTACTGAAAAGATGAGAGCTGTATTTGTGGATTGGTTGATAGAGGTTCATCAGAAGTTTGAGCTTTCTCAGGAGACTCTTTATCTCACCATCAATGTAATGGATCTAGTAGTGAAGGTGGTGCGTAGAAGAGAATTACAGTTGATGGGCATTTCAATAGTGATGGTTGTGAGCTTATTGATTAACATCCTCTCCTAATTGTAGTATAGGTCTTTGATCATTTTATGACCTTGAGGACAAGGTCTTTTTGATGGGGAAGGTAATGTTACACATCAAGAGTTAGTTAGCTAGTTGCAACTAATTAGGTAATATTAAGTAAAGTTAGTTAGCAGTTAATTACTCTTGTAAAGCCTTCACTTGGCTATATAGCTTGTATGAGGTAGCTATTATCAAATAACAATCATTTACAACAAAATAGCTCTCAAAGGCTTTGGAGTGTTTGGTTAGCTTCCACTCGAACTATTAGCTAACAATTGGAGATTTGTAGGTTTGTCTCGAATAAAACCTATCAATTTTCCATTTTCCATTTTCCTCAGATTTGTAAAAAAATCCAACTTCTTTTCCTTTTTCTTCTTCTTTAAAGACTTAAGTCATCTTTCTCAATTTTATAATTATTCAGTCTTTTTAATCATAAATAAATGACTTTTTAGTAGTACTTCAAAGATATTGAAAGGTGAATTTTGATTTTCTTTTTTCTTTTTTATTTTAAGTTATAGAAAATGTTAAATTTATCATTCCCGATTAATTAATTTCAAATCACTCGAAGTGACTTAGTACTATTTATTTTTTTATTAAACTGTACACGTTGAGTTATATATGAAGTTTTAAAGGCTAGAAAGTATTTCAATCATTGCAGGCTTTATAAACATAAGATTTTTTCAAATTACATGAATAAGTCTTCGATGCACACTTAAATTCTCTGTAACGAGCTTAATCAACAACGCATGATACTTTTATCAGCATCTCATTTAATTATATAAACACACGTATGATTTATGCAAGTTATAGTTGTCAATCAACATGTCTTCAAAAGTCAAGCTGGTGCTTCTGTTTTATTTCCCAGAATTGACAAAAGCTACAAAAGTTTAACAATTGATCTTTTGGTTTTTGTTATCTTCATCGGAAAAAAGGACACGTATATCTTAACATATCGTCAGGCCACTCGAATATGTTTATGGATCTGGGGGATTCTAGTATATTTTGTATTGTAGCCGATTCCGATACAATCTTAGTAATCTTGAAATTTTATTTAACTGTTATATTTTAACATTAAGGTCAATTAAAAGTTAATTAACGGGAAAATAGTAAAATATTAGATTTTGTATAACTTTATTAATAAAATATTATTTTGTCATAAGTTTAGTAATAGAAAATAATATTTAAAAATTCACAGTACTCAATTATTAATTTTATATAAGATTTTGAAAAACAAATAAATTCAATGGACAAATGGCTTTTATTTATTAAATATTTTTCTATATGCAGAATTAACCAGAAACGCTATTCTATTTTGCACTAGTATATATGAATTACATCTATATCGATTTGTCTCCAAATCAAACACTGAACTCCCCAAATAAAAATATAAATTAAAGAAAAGCTTGGTTCATGAACAATGCATTAAATGGTCTAGTGGTGCCCTTCACCAGGGCTAGGACCAGAGTTCTTAACTTCTCCTAGGGTTTTAACATTGCCATTTTTATGTCCAATACCAGGACTTGGTCCTGAACTCTTGTTCATCCTGAGAGATAACCTTCCATTGATCCCCTCAACTGCGTCGCGCCGCAATCTTGAACCATGCAATGGCCGTGCTTCGACTTCCAGCAGCATGCTGCTCAGCAAGACATTAGAAACAAGAAGAAGCATGAAAATGCAACAAAAAGATTTGTGTACTCCTCTAGCTCCCATGTTAATTAATATCTATATGTGTTTTGAATATTTGGCAAAGAATGTGTTACATTTGGGTTCTATTTATAGTGTTTCAATGGTACTTTTGGTGATTGTGATAGCTAGGGCTTTGACAAATTAAAAGAGCACAAATACATGTGGGTTTTTAAAAATTAATATTATCTTGGCCAAAATCAAAAGCTGGATCTTTGGAAAGTGAAATTTAATTCTAGCGCAAATAAGAAAGTTTGGTTTGTTGAAAAGACATTGAGAAAAAATATTCCCCAGTTAGTCAAATATGGGACTTTAATTTCGTGCTAAAATATGTAATTGATTTGCTCCAAACACTTGTGATATTACATGGCTTAGTCAACATAGGGGTGGCAAGTAGCTTCAGGGTTTTGCAGATACTTTTGTGTCCACGTTATTTACATTTTTCTCAAGGGAGAACGAAGGTAAAATTTTTTAACTTATTTAGAGTATTATTGGCAAACAAACGAGATCATCAATGAATATAATTATCAATCACAACTGAAATAGTAAAATATAAAATAGAAAAATTATAATATCACAATGGAACAAAGCTACAGTAACGCAAATAAATATTTCAACAAAGAAAAATTGAGGCGTTAGAATTTGCCCGAGACCTGTGTAATATAGTGTCCATAAAACATATTCACTTCCCATAATACAATAGGAACAAATAATCTTAGAGCAGATGCAAATTATCCTAGTGAACTTCTAGGTCGTCGTCTTCTTCTTCTTCTTCTATTTTTCTTTTTTAAATAAACTGAAGAAATCCAAGAGCTGTTACAACTCTTTGCATTCCTAGAAGCGTCATAAAATTCAGTCATTTCAAATTTTGTAACTGTTTAGCAAGAATAAAAATAGAAAGGAAACTAATAAAAACGTGGCTTAGGTGGGTTGGTTGAGATTTGATAAGCGATCAATACACATATATATTCCACCCTTTTATCTTAATATTTTGTGTGTTATTTTGAATTTTATGTTTTGTAGGTTAGATTCATATTAAGATACAATTGATTTAATGAGAGATTAAAACGGCAAAATACATAACAAATTAGGCCTTATTTCATACGTGCATCATGACACGCTGATGAACAAAATATGATCATAATGTAGAATTGTCGGCGTGTCATGGCGCCCAGTTAGGCACGTCGCGACACTCCTATCGTCCCATGCCAGAGTCGCGACGCTCTCAATTTACGTCGCTGCGCAGAATGTGCATCCCCAGTTTGTCCCAAACTCGATTTTTGATCAGGAAAGACCCCTCTACCTCCTATATAAGCACAAGTTCGTCTCAAAACCTAAGTAGAAGCGTCATAACACAATTTTGGATTCGCAGAGTATAGAAGAACGCTTAGAGCAAGACAAAGATAAATGTTTTAACCAGTGTTGGAGTTTGAAGGCAAAGGCTGCAAACGAGAGTTCTTTCTTCCATTTTGTATCAATAATGATTAACATGAGTTTATTGAATATTATAATGAGCTAAATCATTCATTTAAAGTTATAATAGATCTTGGGCATGTTTATTAATTAATTTACATATTTTTATTCTATTGGATTTGTTATGCGATTGTTTATTATTCTCTCTATTTTATGCATATTTTATTTGTCTAACCAATAATAAAATAATCTTAGTAAATCCTTAGGAACTCGACGGAGGGAATTTGGGTTAGCCGTGGGAATAATAGATTGTGGTCTAGTTCTTTTGAATAGATTTCCCTACATAATAAAAATATATCTACAGAGTATGCGTAATAATATTGAACTTGACCTTCGAGAATTTGGTTTAAATTAATTAACATAGAACATATAGTTAATTGGTTAAAGTTGAATATTTTTACCTAACCCTCAAAAAGGGCTTGTAGATAGGGTGGGCAAAAAAATCCAGACCAGTCCAGTCCGATCTGGTCCAATCCAGTCCAGTCCGGATTTATTGGGCTTTAATATTATAATTTTATGAAAAAGTCTGGATTTGGTTTTTAAAAATAAAGCCCATCAATATGAGGGCTGGACTTGGATTTTCTAAAAAAAGCCCTAATCCTTTGGATTTTCTAAAAAAAGCCCTAATCTCTTTCATCAAAGAAGTTGCATCGTTGTTGTAATCAGCAGTTTCTGATATTGCACCTTTTGCGCACCTTTTGCAGGCGGCCTTCTTTTTGGATCCCAACAGCGACTGTATAGTGGAATGCTTGGAAAGTTGTTGCAGCGAATCAACTCCTTCAAGGTATCTATAATTCTATCTACCTTTGCTACAGCTGGCCTTTTTAATAATTTCCTGCTTGTAGAGGTTCTCTGAATTTAGTTGAATTTGAAACATTATCGAGAATCTGTTAAGAAAGCTGAAATACAAAGTTCAATTTGGAAGTTGATTCTCATTCTAGGAGTTCGTTTTCAAGATCATCCTGATAACATTGAAAACAAGAATCTATCCTCAAAGATGGAATAACATTTGTTGATTTCTTCTATATTGGAATAACCAGCTCTCATACCATAGAATCTATCCATAGGGCTGGACTTGGATTTTCTAAAAAAAAGCCCATACAATTATTTGTATACGATTAATTTGCATACAGAGTTGCATTTTAAGTATTCAATTACATTTTCTATGTAATTCTTAACACAACATTTTAGTAGTGAGTTTCAAATTCTCCCATTTTTTTATGTATAAAATTGTAATACATACATATATGATACATGATTCTTAAAGTGGCTAATGATTATTCATTAATGTAGGTTATAAATCATAATGTCAAACATGGAAAAAAATACAGTTACTCAATCAAATTCTCTTGGCATCGAGGATGTCCAGGAAGACATTCAAGAGGTGGAAATAGAATAAGGAAACAAAAGAAAGGGAGATGTATTACAAAGTTCGAGTAACAAGAGATCAAGAACAACCTCACGTTGTTGGGATCACTTCACAAAGATAACCGTTCATGGGGAAACAAGGGCAAAATGCATTCATTGTGGTCATGATTTGAAGGCTGGTCGGGTCAGGAACATCCCACTTGAATAGACACATGAAGGCATGTTTATCCGATACTCAAAAGAAAGCGGATGGTGAAACATGTGGTGATGAAGTTCAATCTTTTGATCCAATTATTGCTCGTCAAAAAGTTACAATATTGATTGTAAAGCATGAGCTTCCGCTTAGGTTTGTGGAGTATGATGCGTTTAGGGATATGATAAGTTACTGCAACCCATTGGTGAAAAATATGTGCAGGAGGAATACTTTAAAGAGTGAGCTTTTTAAGTTGTATAATTCTGAAAAGGCTAAAACCATGGATGTATTAGAGATTAATGACAGTAGGGTGGCAATTACTACAGACTTGTGGACTGCTAGTAATCAAAAGAAAGGTTACATGGTTGTTACGGGGCATTTCATTGACAACTCTTGGCGTTTACAAAGTCGAATCTTAAGGTACATTTTCTATATTCATTATTGTTTCAAGAATTTTTATATTCACTTTCAACTTTGGCATTATCAGCTATATACAATATATGTTTTAATATATGAATATATCATTTATATAATTATATAGGTTTGCATATGTGCCAACCCCACACATGCTGAGTGTTTCCCAAGTATTAGTAAAGTGTATGTTGATTGGAACGTGGATAGAAAATTATCTACGGTTACTTTGGATAATTGTTCTACCAATAATGCATTGATTAATAGGTTGAAGGGAAAGATTTCGGCTGAATCATTAATATTAAATGGTAAATATCTTCATATGAGGTGTGCAGCTCATATTTTGAACCTAATTGTGAAGGATGGGATGAAAATAATTGAAGACGGGATAGAAAAGATTAGAGAGAGTGTGTCTTATTGGAGTGCATCACCAAAGAGGGTGGAAACTTTTGAGATATGTGCAAGACAATTGCATATTATGTGTGTGAAAAAGTTGGCACTTGATTGTCCAACTAGATGGAATTCTACATATTTTATGCTTGATGTTGCATTAAAGTATAGAAATGTATTTTCTCGACTACAACAGCTTGAGCCACAATATAAGTGTTTACCTTCTTGCGATGAATGGGAGTTGGCAGAAAAGATGTTAGATTATTTGAGTCCATTTTATTTGATGACGGAGATGTTTTCGGGTACGACCTACCCCACGGCTAATATATTTTTCCCATTAGTTTGTAAAATGAGGATGTCATTAACGGAGTGGCAAATGTCTCCTATTCTCGAGGTTAAGTTAATGGTTGAGAGTATGATTGAGAAATTTGAAAAATATTGGCTAGAGATTCATGGGGTATTGGTGATGGCTGTTATTCTTGACCCAAGGTTCAAGATGTTGATGATTGATTTCTATTTTTCAAAGATTTATGGTGTTGATGTTGTCGAGCAGATGAAGAGAGTTTGTAATATTTGTGATGAAATATTTACTTATTACGAGGGTAAGTCTATTGTTGTGAGACGTGAGGTAGTTAGTGGATCTTCTTCAACTGTTGTTCATTCTCATCAAACTCAAAGTCGAAGTGTTCTTTTGGATTTATCCGAGTTTGATTCATTTGCAAGTCAAAATACGCAATCTAAAATATCTAAGTCCGACCTTGAGAGGTACTTAGAAGAGCCTCTAGTTGAAAGAACTGCAGACTTTGATGTTTTAACTTGGTGGAAGATGAACAAAAGCAAATATCCTGTTTTGGCTAAGATTGCTAAGGATATTTTAGCCATACCTGTGACGACTGTTGCCTCAGAATCAGCTTTTAGTACTGGGGGTAGATGCTTGAGTCCACATCGTAGCAGACTTCATCCTGACACATTGGAAGCGATCATGTGCACTCAACATTGGTTATGGGCTACTGATCGAGGTATAAAAATATTTTTTTAAAAATTTATAAATATAAATATAAATATATATTATATTAATACTTTATTTTTTATTAGGTGGAATTCCTGAGGAAGAAATTTTTACTGGAGAGGAATTGCAGGGCGAAGACGAAGGCCCACAAGAATTACAGTAGAATTTATTTCTTGCAAAATTATGGGTTATGAAATTTTATTTTTATTAGTTTTGTAGTATTTTTATTATTTTAAATATTAAAAGTGTCTGATTGTTGAATGGTGAAAAAATAGGTATATCAAAATTTAAAATTTAAAGTTATTGTATTGTATGTAATATAATTAATTATTTGAAAATCTTTGGATTTGGGCCAAGTCCAGCCTAGCCTAAGCCCATGTGGGCTTAAGTCCAGCCCAGTCCATATCAAAATGGACTTGGGCTTTTTAAGACTTGGGCTTCAAAAAAAATTAGGATTTGGACATGGACTTCACAAAATCCAGTCCAATCCATCCAAATGCCCACCCTACTTGTAGATAGTTTAGTGTTGTACGTTAATAATTCGTAACAACTCAATTGAATAAAAATTATCTGAACCCCCATCGTGTGCATACTTAAGTGAAGTTACAACCCTAGGTTCTTCTCGCATATAAAGTTTATCTCCAAAATTATTATTTGATATTTATTTACTTTCCGTTAATTTCATATTAATCACTCATTTTCTCAACCAATAGTTTAGTTTAAGTTAAATATGTTAGTCTTGATATTAATGAGAGAAATAATAAGTACATTGTGGTACGATATCCAACTAATAGTCAATATATTACTTGAGTGATACATGCGTTTGTGTGCAGTATAAAATCACAATTAAGATTTAACAAAAATTGTTATACATATGATGCGCAGGGGTCGAACCAATTCGAGCTGAAATTTGCATCCCTGCATGGACACTTGTAGAGAAAGTCTATATGCTAACACATCTTGCCATCAACTACCAATGAATTGTTATAACACATCTTGCAATAAACCACTTAAGCCTTAAGTATTATTTCCTTTGTGGGGTTAGTTATTTTCCTCTAATTTTTCCATCTCAGTGGGTTTATTTTGATTTTTGAAGTATTCAAAGGAGAATTCAAATGATCATTTAAGAGCCTCTATCAGTGAGTTCCAATAAAAATTATACAAGTATTGTATAATTTTTTAATAACCCTTTTCGGCTAGATATTAAAAAATTAATTGAAAAAATAAATTAAATACAACCTCTTAACATGCAATGTGAAATGAAGTATTAAAAATATGTAAATTGAATATCTCATTTTATTAGCTGATATCAAGTCAATAGTATCGTTCAAGGTCAAATGGTAATGTAAATAAGGGTTATTTATATTTTAATAATAAATTTATGAAAAAATAATAATAAAATATTACGAATTTCGGAATATTAAATTTT
This sequence comes from Zanthoxylum bungeanum, assembly GCA_019454045.1. Taxonomy (NCBI): domain Eukaryota; kingdom Viridiplantae; phylum Streptophyta; class Magnoliopsida; order Sapindales; family Rutaceae; genus Zanthoxylum; species Zanthoxylum bungeanum. The sequence continues at coordinate 61,707 of SKCR01033190.1, forward strand.
ACTACTAATAATTTTATAGTAAAATAATATTTTTTTTTATAATTAAAATTATATAACATCTAATACTTTTACTAATTTTCCATTAATTGTTTGACTTCACACCCTATATTAATTTTAATGATAACAAATCACGTATTAAGACTATAATAATAAATGCACTCTTTCAAATAAATCATGGATATCAAGATCAAAGGAAATCTAGGGAGCTCAACAAGATTCAAAATTAAATAAGGCAAACATAGATTATTAATTTTGTAGTGCTTGTTGAAATTAAATTATGTATGATAAGCACTTCAAAGATCAAATCTTTTTCATACGCATAAATGATTTACATTTCATTTTTTTTGGACTTTAAATTTATATTTGATGAAAAAGTACTTGCTTCAAAACATTTAGATTTTAAAAAACTATACCAAACTGTAATGCTCAATCAACGGATTTAAAAACTATACTCATTGTCGAACTTAATATACGATCCCCACGGAGAGCTTCTTATAATAAATAGATAGAGTCTTTCCTCTGCTTTTTCTCTGAAAAAGAAGAGTGGAAGGGTGGATAGGGTTTTCGTTGACCCTTGTTCCTTTCTTTGGGGTTTTCCCAACTGCTCGATCCGGGGGTACTCTGGGATAGAGTTTCTTTCTTCTTTTTTGGACTTTCTTCCCAATTTTCGTTGTGTGGTTTTCCTTTTGATAATTTTTTTGTGAGATAGTGTGGGTTTTTTGCTCTAGAAGAAGTCCTACCAACTTCAAATCGAAGCAGATAAGTATGGACACAGAAGAGCTGGTGAAGAAGAATGCAAGGATATTAGAATTAGTGAAGAAGAGCAAGTGACGATCTCCGTTAGTAGTAAGATGAAGGAAAAGGGGATCCGGGTTGTTGCGGGTTGCTTGATTGGAAAGGTTATTCAAAGTAGAATGGTGAATAATGAGGGGCTGAAAGTGGTCATGCAACAGGTCTGGAAAACAATAAAGGAGGTTAAAATAGAAAGGTTGGGGGATAATGTCTTCCTATTCAGATTCGGAACGGAGGTAGAAAAACGAAGGATACTAGCGGGAGGACCATGGCATTTTGATAGTGCCTTGTTAGTATTGCAGGAACCTGCTGGTATTGGTGATATTACAAAACAGATTTTTGGGCGTACCTCCTTTTGGGTTCAAATTCACAATGTTCCTATCATGTGCATGGATAAAGATACAATGAAGGAATTAGGTAGTCAAATTGGACTAGTGGAAGACGTGTGGGTGGATGACACAGGTGATTGCTATGGGAGATTTGGTAGAGTTAGGATTTCTATCGATATTACAAAACCTCTGAAGAAAGCCTTAATACTGGCTCAAGATTGTGAAGAAGAAGTATTCATGCCCCTCACTTACAAGAGATTGCCTGATTTCTGTTACTGGTGTGGGTGTATTGGGCACCATTTTAAGGAGTGTGAGAAGTACTCGTGTCAATCACAATCAGGTTTCTCTTATGGTCCGTGGCTTAAAGCGTCCCCAGGAGTGAAGTTTAAACAAGCGTGAAAGGGAAGGAATAAGGATCGGAATGGGGCAGGCTATGGTTCAAAGGTGAGGGATGAAGAAGAGGTAAATTAGAATATGGATATGGCTAACAAGCGGCTCAACGTGATTCAAACAGGATCCTACCTGACCCGCTTGAATATGGGTAGTAGCAAGGATCATGGGAGTAATGCTGAGGTGGTAATGGCAGGTGTTCAGGTCCTGAAGGATGGGCAAAAAAAGGTAGATACTTCTGAAATGAGTTTGATAACAGTGGCAGGAAGTGAAGCAATTATGGAAATTTTAGGGGAAGAGCGAGTTAAGGCGGGAAACGATGTTGAAAAAAGCAAATCTGAAGCGGGATTTATTGAAAAAAGGGTTGGTCAGGATTCGATTGAAGTTGTGTTGGGATTAACTGATGGGGCCCAAAATAATAACCCAGTGTGTGAGGCTATTGAACGAGGTAAGGAAAAAAATGGAAGGTTCATGCTAGGAACATGAGTGGGCTTATGGATATAGGATGTGGATTGGAACTGGGTAAAAGAAATAGGGAAGATGAAAATAATCAGGTGTTGTCCGAGAAAAAAAACAGTTGGTGAAGAGGGATTTTTATGTGATGGAGATGAGATGGCAGAAGTTGGATCGGTGGTGGCTGGTTCCCAGCCCTACCGACTCCAATGAATATATTAAGTTGGAATGTTCAGGGATTGGGGAACGCCCGAACGTTCCGAGCGGTGAAGAAGGTTCTCCAAGTGTATAGACCTAAAATCGTATTCTTTAGTGAGACGAAATTGATGGGTGCACAAATGAAATGCTTTAGTCATAAACTCAATTTGGATTGTTGTTTTAGTGTAGATATGAGGGGTTTTAGTGGGGGTTTAGCTTTACTTTGGGATTCTAGTGTTGAAGTGGAGGTGAAATCTTTTAGCGATCATCATATTGATGCGGTTGTTCATGGGGAAAATCAGTTGAAATGGCGATGTACGGGGGTATATGGGCATCCAGAAAATGATCAAAAGAGACATACATGGTGTTTGTTGAAACGCCTTAATGAGACACCTTCCTTACCTTGGTAGTGCTTTGGGGATTTCAACGAGATTCTGCATGTTAATGAAACGAAATGGGGTGTTGGGAAATGTTGGCAGGCCATTGCTGAGTTTAATTTTGCCATCAAAGATTGTTCCCTGAGGGATTTGGGTTTCAAGGGTTATCCTTTTACCTGGTCAAACAGAAGATTTGGTCATAATTTAATTGAAGAGAGATTGGGCCGGTTCATGTGTAATGAGAGCTGGGGGCAGAAATTCATTAACTGGAGGGCATCTAATATTGATTCTAGGGGTTTTGATCATTGTCCAGTGGTCATAGAGGTGAAAGAGAGTAAGATTATTATGAGCCATAATAAGACTCTGTTAAAGAGATTTTTCTTTGAAGATAGGTGGAGTTCTTACAAAGAGTGTCAAGATATCATAAGAATGGAATGGCAGGCTTCCAATAGAGGATCTAATAGTGATAAAGTTCAGAATTTTAAAGATATTACTAGTAGATCAATGGAGCGTCTCATCAATTGGAGTAGGCGAAAATTCAAGGATAAGAATAAAGAGATTGAAAAGTTACTGACTGATCTTAGAGCCTACAAAGAAAATAACAATCATTTCCATGATGGCCGAGAGATTAGGAAAATGGAAAGTTTGTTAGATAAATGGTTAATTGAAGAAGAGGTGTATTGGAAACAGAGAGCGAGGGCTGATTGGTTGAAGGGTGGGGATAAAAATATGAAATTTTTTCATCAAAAAACTTCTGCTAGAAATAAAAAAAAAATTAAGATTTTAAAAATAGAAGATGATCAAGGCTATTGGGTCGAGAGTCAAGATGAGCTGGAACGAGTCTTTTGCAAGTACTTTCAGGATATTTTCACTAGTGCGGAGCCTTCTGAGCTGGAAATGGAAGACATAACTAATGGCATTTCTCATAGAATTTCAACTGATAAGAATCATTTGTTGGGAAAGCCTTTTACCGAAACTGATGTTAGGGACGCTTTATCTCAGATGTGCCCAACAAAGGCACCAGGTCCAGATGGGCTGCAAGCTGGTTTTTTTCAGAAGCATTGGGATGTAGTTGGGCAAGAGGTAATAGATAATTGCTTACTGGTTCGGAATAGGGGAGGAAAGATAGGCCCTCTAAACCATATTTATATTGCTTTGATTCCGAAGTCTACAAAATCGGAGAAAGTGTCAGATTTCAGGCCCATCAGCCTGTGTAACGTCATCTACCGATTGGTCTCTAAATCCATCGCAAACATACTCAAGTTTGTCCTTAACCAGATCATATCCCCTACCCAAAGTGCTTTTATCCCTGGAAGACTTATAAATGATAATATTATTATTGGTTATGAGTGTTTACACAAGATTCGAAGATCGAAAAGTAAAGGTGGTTTGGTTGCTTTGAAATTAGATGTTAGTAAGGCCTACGATAGAGTGGAATGGAAGTTTTTGCAAAGAATTATGTTGAAGTTAGGGTTCAGAGGAGATTGGATTAGGCTCATTATGGAATGTGTTACAACCTCATCATTTTCAGTGATTTTAAATGGTTCAGTTAGGGGTCACATAGTGCCACAAAGAAGGCTGAGACAATGATGTCCTCTTTCTCCATATTTATTCATCCTTTGAGCAGAAGTGTTTTCACAGACGATCACAAATGCTGAAAATTCGGGGCTGTTTCGGGGTTTAAGGTTTAGCAGAGAGCTTTCTGTTTCTCATCTTTTGTTCGCGGATGATAGTCTCATTTTCTCTAGAGCCAAGACTGTAGACTGCAGATCTCTGAAGATTATTTTTGATAAATATTCCAGGGCTTCAGGTCAGATTTTCAATTTTGATAAAAGTTCAATGTTCTTAAGTAGTAAAACAAGTTCAGCTCAAGTAGAAGTTATCAGGGGTATTTTCGGTTTGAGGGTGGTATCGAGGTATGAGAAGTATTTGGGTTTACTTGCTATGATTGGTAGAAAGAAATCACACTTCTTTAATGAAGTCAGGCTGAAAGTTATTGGAAAAATTAATAATTGGCAATCAAAGTTCTTCTTTAGTGGTGGTAAGGAGGTGTTGATTAAGGCTGTGGCTCAAGCAGTGCCGTTTTATGCGATGAGTGTTTTTAAATTGCCGCAATGTGTCTGTGATGATATTCAGAGGGAAATATCAAGGTTTTGGTGGGGATCAGATAAAGGCAAGAAAAAAATTCACTGAAACAAATGGAAAAAATTGTGCTTTGTAAAGGTTAGAGGTGGTTTGGGGTTCAGAGACTTGTCTTCTTTCAATCAAGCTCTCGTGGCTAAGCAAGGTTGGAGGGTGATTCAAGAGCCAAATTTTGTAGTTGCTCGTGTTTTAAAAGCTAGATACTTTGCTAATTTAGATTTTCGGAGTGCTAAACTTGGCTCAAATCCATCATTTGTATGGCGTAGTATTCTGTGGGGTAGGCAGTTACTGGACAAAGGTGTAAGATGGAGAATAGGCAATGGGCAGAGAGTCAGTGTTTTTAAAGACAATTGGATCCCAATACCAAATACTTTCAAACCACTCATGCCTTCAATGCTAGAGGAGGATGGTTGTGTGGCCGATTTATTGCAAGGGAATCAGTGGAATGAAGATGTCCTTAGGAAGAATTTCCATCCATTTGATGTTGAAGCTATAGTAAATATTTCATTGCCTGGTAGATTAAAGGAGGATCATCAGATTAGGCATTTTGATAAAAAGGGTTAATACTCGGTGAAAAGCGGATACCAACTGGCATGGATGATCAAACTTGGTGATGTCCCTAGTAGCTCAGAAAACAATGATGGGTATTGGAAATTCATTTGGGGTAGCTTGCTTCCTGAGAAGATTAAGATTTTATTATGGAGAGTGGCAGTTGATCTATTGCCCACGGCTGATAATCTTGTGAAGAAGATGGTGGTGAAAGATCCCCGATGTCCCAGATGTGGAATAGCAATTGAAACATTTTTTCATTCTATTTTCCAGTGTAAGCATGCCCGGAGAGTTTGGAAATTATCTCAGGTATTCCAGCTGGTAAAGTTGATAAGAATATGGGGTTTGTGGAGATGATGGCTGAGCTAGCCAAATCAAAGAAGGCAGATGAGTTGGAGCTGTTCCGAGCTATCTGTTGGGTTGTGTGGCAAGCGCGAAATAACCAAGTATTTGAAGGAAATGTCGATAATCCTTCGAGACCGTTTGGAAGAGCTCAAGCGTTGGTGGATTCTATAGAGCTTCTACATACTTCCAATTTTGTTTCACTGCCTAAGAGAGTTCAGGATGATAACTACATATGGAAACCCCCTCCAGAGGGTTTGATAAAAATGAACTCAGATGCGGCTATAGGGAAGTGCAAGCGCAAAACAGGCTTGGGTGTGGTTTTTAGAAACTCGGTGGGGAAAGTGCTATGTGCAGCTATGAAAAGTGTTGGATTTAATGGGGATGTGCGGGTTGCAGAAGCCGAAGCTATAAAGTTTGGACTCTAAGTTGCGGCTGAAATGAATTTTCAACAGCTGTTTGTGGAATCGGACTGTTCTCATGTAGTGGATTTAATTTCTAACAGAAAGGGTACGATGTCAGAGATCCAGTAGATTATTGATGATATTGTTGAAAATCTAGGCTATTTAGATAGGTTTTTTGTTGGCCATGTTTCTCGTCTATGTAATTCTATTACCCACGCTCTTGCTAAGTTGGCAATGAGCGAAGTTTATCCTGTTATTTGAAAAGATAGCTTTCCTTCAAACATTAGGTGCATTTTCACCTCTTTTCAATAAGCAATGAAATTATGTTTTTCTTTCAAAAAAAATATATATATATACTATCCCCACGGACCCATTTCCATGGAGAATTTTTGCCACCTTTAAATGAGATACCGAGATATATTTTTAATATGAAGAGAAAATTGGGCAATTGTCCTAATTCCAGGAGAGAGGACCGTTTAATTAATTAGACACCAGCAGCAATAGTGATGTCGAGTTAATTTTCAACTTTATGAAAATATAAGGTTCAATTGATGTAGTTTATGCAAGCAATAAAATTGGACCAAATGATGAACAAATGTAAAAAAAAAAAAAGAATATTCTATAATAGGATTTTCAGAACTAACTTAGAAGTTTCTGTGCATTTAAGATTTGAAATTGGAAATTCGCATCGAAATTTGATAGACAATGATAAAAAATGAAGTTGAATATAACTTTTAATAAAGAGTCTAATAGGAAGCTCTCAATGATCTAATCGATTTAATTTTCAAGTATAATAGAAAAAGTCAATGAAAATTCTTAACACCTCTAGAATAGTCCACACATGTCGATTGTTAGTCACCGATTATCTCAATGATCGTGATTTTACTACCACACGCAAACGCACGTATCGTTCAAGTAATATAATGAAAATATGTCGGATATTGTATCCACAGGATTATATACTTTTCATATTAACAATAAAACTAACGTAATTAACTAAAGATAAACAATTGACTGAGGGAGAGATTTAATGAAACTAATTAACTAAAAGACTAATTAAAAGCAAACGAATAATTTTCATGGTAAATCCTTAGGAACTCAACAGAGAAACTTGAAATTTACTCAAACTTTGTCGTTTCATCATTAGTGGAGTCCATTTAAGCTATAATATAATCTCAACATAAAAAAGATACCTAAAGCACATCGAAACGCTTACAACTCGAGATACCATACAAAACGCAAGATAAATGATGGTAAATATATGCATATTGATTGCTCATCACACCCTCAAACTTAGTATTTTGTTAGATCTCGAGCAAAATAAAAGGAAATAAAACAAAATAAACAAACTAAGATAAATTAACCTAAGCCACTTTCATAGAGATCATGATTGAATATAGAGTATGCAACAAGTCTTTAAACCCCTAGGCGGCCCTAGTGGATGAGTTATAGTCTCGTTAGGGCTTTTAGCAACGACACTCACAAACGTCTTTCAACTCAAACATCAAACCACACACAAATATAAAAAAAAATAAAAAAACCAACTAACTAAAACAAAACGTCCTAGAAGTTACACATAATATTAATCTCAGAGAATGTTTAGTAACTAAATCAAAGAACCTTCAAAGTACTCAATACAACTCAAATCCAAGTTCTTGAATGAATCATCTAAGTTAGAGTCACTGTTTATGTATAAAGGTCTGGTCAGAGCTCGATTCCTAAGTAAGCCAACTTAGTGAATTCGTCTCAAAAATTGGCATCTAATGATCAAACTAACCTAAATATCTCAAAACTGTCTGTGTCTACCTATCTGCGCTCAAGATGGCGCAATCTTTCTTTTTTCACCAATTTTTTCATTCATTTTTTCATTCTTCTTTTTTTATTCTTTTTTTCTCTAGCCATGCCATACATCATAACACTAGCAGATTGAGACAAAAATCTAAACAAACGATCATTCATTGTCTAACAACTTTCTCAACTAGTCTTTTTATTGACTACCTTGGTTCTTGCTACTAGAAACCTACTTTAAGTGCAACTAGTATAGCCTAGATCACCTACTCAAGGCATCATATAAGAGTATTGGGCACTTATTATTTTCTAAGATTTCATCATAAAACAAACAAACTCATCATTTGGACTTATGTTTTACAACTTAGGATTTTCTGAAAAAAAAATGATAGAATAATAAATTACTGAAACTGACACAAACAGGCACGCACACCCCCAAACTTAAAATTTACATTGTCCCAATGTCAAATAAATGCAAAGAAAAAAAGTGAGGAATAACACTACCATGCGTAGGGTTTATCATTCTCCTGCGTATTTAGGTATCGTGTCACGACCCATGGTAGTATGCATCGCGATGCGCGAGGTCGCCAACTTTTTGCCTCTATTTTTACTACCACACATCGTGAAGCCCCGAGTAACGGTGCGATGCATGCCTGATTAAATTTATGTTCAGACTTTGGCTTCCCAAACTGGTTCGGTTGCGCTAGTGTCTGTATAATTACACATGTAAAATTTTAAAAACTCAAATAGCATACAAAAATAAATAAATAAAAACTAAAGTTAAGAAACTAAAAATAAACGCATAGGTTGCCTCTCCGCTAGCGCTAAGTTTAACGTCGTCAGCCATACGTGACTACCAAAATGCTCAAGGTGATTTCAATTCAGGTGATGGACTTACAGAAGCGTTCTTCTAATTGCACACCATTTCCTTTTATATTTGGATTGATTGGCACTGGCCTGCTTCCCTCGATCTTCCACTCTTACCTATACTTATTTGCCTTTATTAATGGTCCCAAAGGTTACACTGCTAACTACGCTTTCCCTTTTGGCTTGGATGGAGTGGGCTCTGATAGTTTTGACTGGGCTATATCGGGGGTCACACATGGTGTCAAATTGATGAAATACTGTAACTATACTATAGTGATCTTCCTATGTATTTTCCCTGCGGCTTCCACACACCATCATTTCATCGACCACTGTCTCTGTTGCAGGTCCATACTCCACTCTCTTCGCCCTTCTTTGGCTCCATTAATGCTCTATTTTTTAACTTTCTTGGTCTCTTGCAAGGTCAAAAATCTTGACAACCATCTCTTCTTCGGTCACTCAAAAATTTTGGAGGTAATTTTATATATATATTTTCTCTCATTCTATTGCCAAAAAATAGTCTTCCCAAAATACAAGATATATCTATATCTTCCTCCGTATCTTGAATGATGAAATTGTTGGAAGCTCAAAATATCCATATTTACCATCATATCCTCTATCTTTCCCTTGGGCATCTTGATGGTCTTATCAGTAAATTAAAAAGTCATATAAGTTTCCTTCAGCTCAAGATATCCCAAAATTTTCTTCATAGGCATCGGTATTAGATTGATCTTTGATCCTAATTTGTATATTGCTCTTGACTTGTAATCTGCAATAGAGCAGTATATGGTGAAGATGAGAAGATTCTTACATTTAGTTGTGGTTGTTCTTTATAGTATGACACTACACACCTTTGTGAGTTTTTCCTCTTTGACTATACTGCTTATGAATGAAGTTATCGCTCTTCTCTGTATTTTTCCCTTTGTATATTCCTCTAGTCTTTTCTTTGACATTTTCCAAGTCAAGAATGAAGGCTTTGGTTCATAGTCCAACATACTTCCCTTGGGCTCTTACTTTGTTAATGTGAAAGTGATAGTTGGCTCAACGGCTTGGGCTTCCTTATTGCTGACATATATGACATTTTAGAATTCTTTCCCTGCTTTCATTAGGTTGTATTCGTGTTACTTGGAAAACACATTATGACCTTTGGCATTGATTAAGGGCTAGCTGTCCTATTTGGGTTTTCAGTGCTCTTATGATTGTTGTCTGGCTTTGAAGAAGGGCCTCATATTTGGCTTCTTGTTTTTTGAGCACATTTGCGAGCATTTCCTCTAAACTTTGCTTCTATTGGAATTGTGATCTATCTTGTGGTCCTACCCCTTGATTATTCTTCCACCCAAGATTGGAATGCTCATTCCACCAAGGTTGTAGCTATTTGAGTAAAGGTTGTGGGTATGTCTGTTGTAGTTTTTAACATTATTAACAGACTCGCCATAAGGAGTGTAAGGCTCCCCCTTATATACTCTCTCACACCATGCATTTGTATCTCTAGACATTTACAGATTTAATCTAGTTAAGCATTCACAATTGTGTTTCACTCTGCTGCTTACTGATGAATACTCATTTCAGTTGGGCATAGTGTGTTGTTATTAGTCATCTCTTCCAGTAGATCCCACATTTTGTTCTCACCTTTAACCATTAAAGCACCTTTAGTCACTGCGTCTATTATAGTTTTCATCATCCCGTTGAGCCCATTGTAGCAGGTTTGCACCTAGAACCATTTAATTATTTCATGATGTGGGCACTTATGAAGAAAGTCTTTGTATCTCTCCTATGTCTCATATAAAGAAGTTAAATCATATTACGTGAATGACATGATGTCATTATGCAGCTTTACTATTCTTATAGGTAAAATACTTGGCGAGAACTTTTATGGCCATGTCTACCCATGCAGTGATAGATCCTATTAGCAGTGACTGGAGCCATCCTTATCTCTATCCTTCAAGGAGTTGAAAATACTCGCAAGCGAACTACTTCTTCTACCCCTCTGTTGAAGTGGAAAGTTCTATATATTTCCAGGAAGTTGCGTACATAGGTATTGGGATCATCATTTGGACCACCCTCAAACTGCGCTGATTGGTGAATCATTTGGATACAGGTTTCAATGTAGCATTTGTTGGCCTGAAGAGGAGGTGGGTCGATACAGGATATTAGTCCATCAAGGATTGGTATCGTCCTGTCTAGAATTAGAATTGGCACTACTATATCAAGTGGCTATTGATCGTTCATATTGCTTGAAATTAAATAAAAATTAAAAAAAGATAAAAATGAAAAGAAATGAGTGCTTAGCTAAGCAAGTAGAGTATTATCTTAATGTTAATAGAGAAAAATAAAATACGTCCCCGGAAATGGTACCAAAAACTTGATCGCAATTTTAATATCTCAGCAAGCACACGTATCGCTGAAGTAATATAGTGATAAACAATGGTTGAGAGAGAGATTTAATGAAGCTAATTAATTGAAAGACTAATTAAAGAGTAAAAGAATAATTTTTGGAATACCTTCTGGATGTGGGACTCACATATGTACTGATGTGCATGATCTGCTGATTAGCAGGATACTGGCTTCAGATGAGATCGGCCTACGATTCAGAAACGGACGAGAGTCACTGTTTTGGCCGTTGGGACCTATTTTTTGAACCTGTCCTTATGGCATATAATTACATTATGTGACTATTATTTTGTATCTAGTTTGACTAGGAACATCATCTCTGTATTTTATTTAACTAGTTGAGAGTATACCTTTGTATTCTGGAACACTGGTGTGTTTTGTATATAAAGATGATATTTTGATATGCACAGTAGATGTTAATGGTGATCTTTATATTTTGAATATAAATGAATCTCAGACATATAACATGACAAACAAAAGACTCAAATTGAGTAAAACAGATGAAACTTATATGTGGCATTATTGTCTGAGACACATTAACAAGACTCGTATATCCACACTTTCGAAGAGTGGATACTTGGACGGATTGATCATAATTCATATGATGTCTCCGAAATCTTATTTATTAGGTAAATTGCCTAAAACGCCTTTTAGTGGTAAAGGTGTACGTGCCACCGAGCTGATAGCCCTCATTCATGGTGACATATGTGGGCCAATATCTAGCCAGGCTAGAGATAGATAAGAATACTTCATAACCTTTACGGATGTTGCATCACGTTATGGTTATATGTATCTTATTAAACACAAGTCGGAAACTTTGATAAATTCAAAGAGTTTCGACACGAAGTAGAAAAACAGACTCGCAAAAGTATTAAAACATTACGGTTGGACCGTGGTGAAGAATACTTAAGCAATGAGTTTCTTGATTACTTAAAAGAATATGGTATTCTTTTACAATGGACTCCTCCCAGAACACCTCAATTGAATGGTGTGACCGAATGGAGAAGCCAAACTTTGTTGGACATAGTAAGGTCAATGATGAGTCACACTAAGCTACCAATTTCCTTTGGGATACGCATTAAACAGTGCAATATTTATTTTGAATAAGATTTCGTCAAAAACTGTTGGACAAACTCCATATGAATATGGACAGGAAAGAAATCGGGTTACTCATTCCTAGAGATTTGGGGATGTTAGGCATATATTAAACGTTTGGATGGTACCAAACTAGAAACCAAATCGGACAAGTGCCTATTTGTAATTGGTTATCCTAAGGAAAATAAAGGATATTGTTTCCACAACCCATAACAGAATAAAATATTTATTGCTCTCCATGTGGTTGTCCATGGAGAAATTCCTAAATGCAGTGGTAAGTGGGAGGAAAGTAGAACTCGATGAAAATCGGAGTAATACTGTTCCTGGTACCGATCCCTTCTCGGAACATGAATAGTTCATCAAGAATGAGACTGTTCCACAATATTCTAATACACAAGAACCACGTAGGTCGGAGAGTCAGAAAACAACCTTAGAGGTATGGATTTTTAATCTCACCTCATGTAAATATTAATCTTATTGAGGAAGACGAACCATCTACGTATGAGGAGTGATATAAGGTATCGACTCCAATTTATGGCAAAATTCCATGAAGTCCGAAATAGATTCCATGTATACCAACCAAGTTTGGACACATGTTGATATACTAGAAGAAATTATGCCTATTGCTAGCAAATGGGTCTTCATGGTGAAGACAGACATGGATGGCAACACACAAATGTATAAAGCTAAGGCTTGTAGCGAAAAGGGTATCATCATCAACATGGTATCGATTATGATGAAACCTTTTTACCATTGCCATGATTAAATCCATTCGGATAATGTTTGCTATTACTGCATATTTCGATTATGAAATATGACAGATAGATGTCAAACCCGCTTTCCTTAACGAAAACCTTTTAGAGGATGTTTATATGTAATAGCCTGACAATTTTGTCATGCCAAAACATACAAATAAGGTTTGCAAGTTAAATCGATCCATTTATGGATTGAAGCAAGCATCACATTTTGGAACCAATATTTTGATGAGATCATATTACCATATGGTTTCATTCAAAATGATGATGATTCTTGTGTATATTAGAAGGTTAGTGGGAGCGTACTGACATTCATTATCCTATATGATGATGATGATGTATTGCTTGTTAGCAATGACATTCTCATACTACAATCGATGAAAGTTTGGCTTTCATTAAAATTCTCCATAGAAAAACGTGCGAGAGGCAACCTTTATTATAGGAAATAAGATCTATTGGATAGATCTAAATGTTGTTGGCACTCTCTGAGAACTCATACATTGACAAATATATAAGCGATCTGGTGTCTCATATGTTTTGAGCATCTACAGTCATAATCAGGCCGATCTAGGTGATGGTCACTGGATTGATGTTAAGAACATCCTTAAGTATCTTAGACGAACTAAGAATGCTTTCTTAATCTATGGAGATGGAGAACTTCATGTGACTAGGTTCACCGTTGTAAGTTTTCGCAATCAGGGTACATATTTTATTTGAATAATGGAACAGTGAGCTAGAAATCTTCCAAGCAAGATACTGGTGCCGATTCAACAAAAGCGAATTATATTACTGCGGTTAAGGCAGCAAAAGAACCATTTTGGATCTATTAAATTCCTAATTGGATTAGAAGTAGTTCTGTTACAGCTGAGCTGGGCTATAGCGCAAGCTAAAGAATTACGGTCTCATCTATGATCCAAGTGTGTACTTTGATGGTTTCAGGTGTTGGACACTTAAGTGATTGTATATAGGCCGAATGGGAGATTGTTGGACAATTATGACCCATAACATCACTATTTGTAAAAGACATGGTGTTTTTGTACAGATTAACAATGTGACAAAGGAAATTACTCTTTTATCATTTTGTAATTAGATTACTTGGATATATATAAATGATAAAAGTCCATATGATTAGTACCAAATTAATAAGATATGAGATAGTATTAATCCATGAAAGATTTAATCATTAAATATCCCTAGTCGTAGTATTATCGAACTGGACATCAATAATGCGAAATAGGCTAGTATACACTTGTGCTCGTTATGGAAGCTTAACGGTATAGTTCTCATATATTAAGTATTGGATACTTATGCAAGTGTAATAGGATGTTCTGTTAGCCGTTGGACCGGGAACAGCTTCGCTCTGGATATACCCCTTGGAATCTATGGTAGTATGATTATGAGTCTATGGGAATCCGAATTAGGGTAGATGTATGTGGTCTTAACTTGAGACTTGCATCGCTAATACTTGCGACAATCAGTATACTTTGGTTTTGGTCGTCCGGAGCTTTAATAGGTATTGTGTACGTCTCTTCTGGGTATACTGAGAATCATAATATATTGGGTGTGATGTCAAGATGGAAGTATCACTTCAGTTATATGGAGATGATGATCACGCAGGGATACATAACTAGTACTCTTAAACACTGCAGCTATCGGGATAGTATGACTAGGTCATGATTATCCGATTACAGAGACTAGTTGCTAGTGATCTAATATATACTTCGTACGGGGCAGACACAATTCCAGCTTTAGGATTAGCATGCAACATCAAATACTGGATCGAATTATGTAATACATTATATAATACGCCGTATACAACTTGTATATCCTCGTTGAATATTTCTGGAGAATTCGGTAGACATGGTGCTTTGCTAGAAGCTAAGCATATCTTGTAAATCGGTAAGAACGTGGTATTGGGTACGCACGTGTTGGATAGTCCGACAATCGTATTTACTGTCAACATATCCATGGATCTCTTGGGTCGCTTTCCAAAGATTCACCGATGACATTTTACTCGAACAGAATTAATCTGGGATTAATTATGAGAGAGAAAATTAATCTGTGATTAATTATGGCAAGAATTAATCTGGGATTAATTATGAGAGAAAGAATTAATCTGGGATTAATTGCGGTAAGAATTTATCTGGGATTAAGTTTGTCTAGAAGAGAGAACGTGATTAATTTGAATTTAATTGGGAAAGTACATTTAATAGTTAAATTAGATTTTACTATTTAATTTATTTAATTGGGCTAAAATAATATGTCGAATATATTAATTGAAATTGGATTTCAATACGGAATTAAAATTAGATTTTAATTCAAGAAAATGAATTAATTTGGAATTTATTCGTAAGCGACTTTCGTAATAATTTTTCTAGGCATTATTATTTAATTAAATTGGATTTGATTATGTAGCGACGGAAAACTCGTTTAGTCAAATTAAACGAACAGGACCCAAAGTGTGTTGTGTATGCCAACTAGATTTTGGAATTCAAAATTGGGTGGGACCCACAACTCACATCACTTGTCAACTTGTGATGTAAGTGGTTCGCAATAAAGTAAATTGGATTTATTACAAATCATACCTACCAAGTCAATTTTAACTTTGATAATTATTTTTGGAAAACACATCACTATTCACCATTTTCTCTATTCCTCTCCCTTAGTCGAACCTAGGGATGACAATAAGACCCGGACCCGGCCCTGGTCCACATGGACCCGGACGACCCGGGTCCGGAATAAAAAAATCCGGGCCCGGGTCTTTAAAACGACGACCCGGGTCCGGAAAAATTAAAAAAAAATTAAAAAATTAAATTAGATTTTAATGAAAAATATAAAATATTATGCATATATATATATAATAGAATTTAATAAAAAAATTAAAAGAATTGAAATAAAACTAATAAAATTGACAAAATACAAATATAAATATAAAAAAATACAATTAAATTTTTTTTTTTTTTTTAAAAGAATCCGGGTAATCGGGTCCGGACCGAGTAGACCCGAGAATATTTACCCGGGTCGGTAACCGGGCCCGAGGTTGTGAAACCTCTTCCGGATCCGGACCCAGGTCCCGTCGGACCCGGGTCCAGATCCGGATTTTGCCATCCTCTTTGTTCTTGAATTTTGTTAGTTTTTCAAGATCCGCAACTTATACTTGATAATTCATATACAAATCATTGTTAGAGATCCTTATCATGTCTAGGACACTAACACATCTATCAACACTGAAGGGCTCTGTGCCCAAAACATCATTAACAATCAAAATATTTACCTAATATATACAAACAACATGCACAGCCTGACAAATAAAAAATTAATCACAATTCCTAGACCTCTAAAACGTTTCTAATGACACTTGCGAGGGTGACTGCAACTTGAAATGGTTGACCCATCTGAAAGCCAACCTGTAAAACTAGTAACTGGTTTGGTATTAGTTATAAAAACTCAGTAAGTAATCATGCTCGTGTTACAAACAAACATGTAATAAACTTTTCAGAATAACAAAGTTGTAGCAAGTTCAGAATTCTCAACTTTTTATTATTCTTTATTCTTTACGCATGTCAAATTCCCATATTTATATATTTACATGTTGTCAATCTAATGGCCATACATTCAAAGTACACAAATCATATATTCGAAAATCATAGAGTACGTCATATAACATCGAAACCATTTCCATCAGATGAAGCATGAAGTCACATATTTATACTTATCTCGAGTAAACATCTTGAAAATATCATCATATCGGTAAATC
Organism: Zanthoxylum bungeanum; assembly: GCA_019454045.1. Taxonomy (NCBI): domain Eukaryota; kingdom Viridiplantae; phylum Streptophyta; class Magnoliopsida; order Sapindales; family Rutaceae; genus Zanthoxylum; species Zanthoxylum bungeanum. The sequence goes on from SKCR01033190.1 coordinate 78,333, forward strand.
AAATAAATTTTCTTCTATTCGATTACAAATTATCTTTAATACCAAAACAAACTTACATCAATACCCAAATAAGCTTTCTTATGTGAATTTAATCATGATAACCTTACAATAGCTAAACAATCAAGAGTCTCCAAGGGGCGTGGCTTGGTGGTATAGGGTTTAGGATCTCACTTGAGGTCTGAGGTTCGAATCCAGAGACTGCGTTTCTTGTAAGAGCCTGAGACAGTTGGGGATTTTACCTACTCCTCTAAAGCCCGAGTGCTTAACAATCGGGGTTCATATGCATTCACACATACCGTAGCACACTTCTCTTATATTCATGCAAATACAATTTCGTAATTCTTACACATATTCGTACATACCAACACAACTTATCAAATACGTTTTATAATATCTAATATTCACATCGGTTCTCGAATTATTCATTCATTTCACATAAGCATACATTATCCATACATATTATGTGTTCTATCATACACATACATACACTCAGACATATATACAATCATCATGCAACCAACCACGAAGCACAAATAACAATAAATACAGTAAGTATCACATCATCAAAAGATACATACAGACGACTGGCTTACACATACAATCCTCATGCAGGACTCAATACCTATTTTAGAATAGGTATGAGATGAATATCATCTGAATGGATTCCTAACCAGCTCGACTCCAACACCACAAAATCATCGACCAATAAAAATATACGCATGCCACACATTATTTACCTAACTCAAACTCATCACATGATTTCTCATACACAAGTACATTCATGACAAACACTGCTTTATCATCAGAATAGTCACACACACACACACACACATATATATATGCACCAAACATATGAATACACATATTACATCGAATTCAGATACCATAGCCTTTAACAATCATCATGTCTTTTACTTATTAATCAAATATACTCAATTTCTGGAATTCTTATTAGGAAACATCCATGTACAAAAACTTACCAATTAAGACATCCATTCATAAACACATCTCTTCGCACACGTACTTTACCCATTCAGAAGAGTTTAGCTTATACCAATTCAGAAATCATGATTTGTTCTATTTATCGAATCCGTATACCCAACCTATACATATCTTAACATCATTTGCATAGATGAATACACATTCATATACTTATATATTTACATACACGCATTCATATCTTTACAGGTCCATACCCTTACATACATCCATACATACACATAGATATTAGGCTCATCAAACATTTCACTTCATATCAAAGCATTAACAAAATTTCACACCTATGACAGTCGATAATCTTAACTATACATAACATTGAGCTCTATTCTCAAAACTATCTCTTACTATCCTTATTTTATCTTAAACACTTGAATCATTATACACACACACACACACACACATATACACACACACACACATATATAAACATGAATCAACGTTCAAGTACTCATCATATATATTACTTACCTGGCTTCGCAGCATTCGGGTTCTAATTAAATCTGCCAAAATAAATGGCAAAACACCATCAAAATCCCAACTTTATAGAATTCTTGACTTTAATATGATAGCTTCCGGATTTTTTCGGGACAACCAAATCAAGTTTGATTCAGTTTTTTTAGTTCTATTACTCTTAAAATATTATTAAGAACTAATCCGAGTCATTATTTCATTTAAATCCTCGGTTTAAATGTTTTGGGAAAATCTTCTGAAAAGTTTCTGCCAACACTACGGAAAGGTCTCGAACCCTTCGAACATATCCGGATTTATCCAAACATTATCGTATTATCTTATATAACTTATAACTATCATTACAATAAAAATACATCAATATACGGAAAACCAACTTTAATCGGAAACTTACATAACCTATCGGATCAATCCAGTTCATTCCGTTTTCACCATAATTCTACCAAATACGCATATTCGAGATAATCATACTTAAGCAATTCGGTTTATATCATTACTCTACTCTATAAATTTACTAGATACATTCGAACATTTAACTAAAAACTTGAAATTTGTGACTTTTTACCAAAGGTCTTACTGAGATTTTGAAGCCATATACAGACTCCAAATGATCCCATGAACACACTAGAATCAACAAAATTCCTATTGGAGGTACTGTTCATTCATCAGTAAATATTCATTGAAGCTTTCTCTCTCGTTTTGCATGCAACCGTGTACGGAATGAAAAATTTCATCACCACCAACTTGTAGTACTCTTCGAGAGCTTTGATTTGATGGGTGTCTCTAGTCTTGAAACTAAATGACGAGTCAATATCATGAAATCCATAACTGCATGTTCTCTTCTTCTTCTCGTTGTTGCCGATGTCTTGGGGGTTGCCGTCGGCCACCAAAAGCTAGAGAGGTGGCCGGTGCACCCCCTCTAAGTTGTCATATACTTCTTGTATTGGAAGCATAATGTATGCTACGCTATGTATAAAACCTGACATAAGTATCAGAGTCAGTGTGACTAGCCGATATCAATCTGATCTAGGCAATGATCATTGAACAACAGTGAAACATATCCTAAAATATCTTAAAGGTATTAGGGACAAGTTTATGATAAATGGAGAAAAAAAGTTACAAGTTAAAGGTAATACAGCCGAATTCCAAGGAGATCGAGATGATAGAAAATCTACACCAGGTTATGTATTTACCCTTAACGGTGGTGTAGTTAGTTAACGATGTTCAAAGCAAGGGTAAACAACTGATTCCACCATTGAGGTGGAATTTATAGCAGTTTCAGAAGCTGCTAAAGAAGCTATTTGGATTAGAAAATTTATCACAGAACTTGGCATTGTGCCTAGCATTGCGGATTCGATCCCACTATACTATGATAATAGCGAAGCTATTACGCAAGCTAAAGAGCCAATGGCATATTCCAAGTCTAAGCACGTGGAAATAAAGTACCAAGTAATTAGAGAGATTATTGAATGAAAAGACATAGTGGTCTTAAAGGTTCAAGGACTAGATAACATAGCAGACCCGTTTACAAAGGCCTTACCTATTAAGTTATTCGATAAATATATGGAGGAGATGGACCGCGGTACCATCCAGACTGGCACTAAACAAGTGGGAGTTTGTTGGAGTTGGTGCTTGGAGTGCCAATCCGAATTGTATATTTTATTATTTATTAATAAAATAACTACATTTTCATTTCATTCCTTATTAATGGTATTGTCATTATGCAAGTAGATTGATGTATATATATGCTAATAATGACATCGACCTTAGAATGTCTTGTAGTAATACTAGACACTTGGTGGTCTGACATTGGAATAAGTATTATTATTGTAAATTACTCTTAAAGTATATATATTCCTAGTTATTGATTTTGGAATATGGTCAAATTTCTATAACCTAGAAGACTGGCACATGTCGTATATTGGAATTAGAGTTCCAATGGTTTAACCTGATATACCATGAGTTTTGAAAACTGGTATAGACGTGTGGGTATTGGTTGGACCGAATAATGAATGACTTACTGTAGGCATTGCATTTCTGCATATCAGCCCGATGATGAGTCTCGTATGGAGACAACTACCTCTTTAGTCATGAAAGTCGCGGGAAACAGATGTTGGAAGGGTAAAGTTGGAAAATAGAATTTTGTTGGATTTTATCTGAGTTGTTTAGCTTCGGCTGCTTGTTGGACTTCCGTTTCAAAGCTTATCTTAGGCCCAAGACCCCACAAACCATTTACCAAACACAAAACCAAACCCAAAATACCCAAGCCCACCAAGTCAAACCAAGTCCACGCCCAGGGGAGGTGAATGCCCTTTATTTAGGTAAATGCATATTTATCACGTGCTAAAATCTTGTAAAATCCTTACCTAAATAAAATAAATCAAATCAAATCCCTACCAAATCAAATCCAATCACCACCCCAAATAATGAGATCTATTCCTTATTAAGGAGATGTCACCATCAATAGAAATCCTACTCCTAGTCGTATAATGAAAGCCTCCTCTCCTTTGCCTATAAAAAGAGACCTTCACCCTCATTCACCACCCTAGCACACATATCTCTCTCACACGCCTAGAGCACTCTTTTACGCCCTCTTGTTCACGCCCAAGCATCTCCTTCAAGCCTCCATTGCCGAATCATCAAGCCAAGAACACCCCTCATTGTCGTGCACCACCCTTCACCCTTGCACCATTCACGCCCAAGCCTTGAACATAAACCCCCATTGCCGCACCTTCAACCTCCTTCACAGCCCCAAAACAAGACTTAAAGCAGCCCCAAACACTGCCCCAAAGTCGCACAAACAACCCCCACACACAGCCCATCCCTTACACGCCTAAATAGCCCAGAAAACACTCACTGCACTGAACTTTTACTGCCACAAATCAGCCCACTGACCTGATCATTTTTGCAGTGATTTTAGCCCTTAAAACAGTCCCCGAAATACCTAAAAACTGCACTAAAAAACTGCACAAGACCCCCCTAAAAAATCACAAAAAACCGCACCCATTTGACCTCCCAAAGCACCCGAAACAGTCCATTAATTGACCAAAACAGTGACCTGAAACGCAGCAGCAAAACAGCAGTGAAACGGACTTAAAACAGCAGCCCAAGCATCAAAACAACGAGGAAAAATATTGAGCAAACAAATAGGAAAAGTATCGGATCATTCGCCCTTCCAACGGACGTGTAACGCCCTTCTTGAGACGACAAAAGAGTTTAGACCTGAGGGCACCTTTTTACTTATCTTCTTTCGTTTTATTTTATTTATTTTTGATATATAACTGCATGAGAATCGTTTGAGGCATGATTTGATTGTTGGATGAGCGGGACATGTGTTCCCTTTTGTGGTATATCGGATGGAAACCAGGACGTAAATTCCATAGCCGATTCCAAATGGACGGTGGTATGGTCTGCACTCGGGATACAATGCCACGTACCACTTAAGATACATGTACCTCATCTCATCCAAATTTGTATTTGAGCATGTCATAGTTCTAGGTTGTTTATTTATTATTTTAAGCATGATTTAATTTAGTTTTGTTATTTAATTTAAAGCATGATTATGTTCTTTCTACGCATGATATTTAGTTTAGTTTATTCATGTTTAAGTAATTATTTGTTTATGTTGGTCTGATGGCTCAATATGTTCGATGTGTGATATTGCGTGTTTGTTCTTTAAAGACTTACTTTCAAGCATGCAAACTTAGATTAGGATTTATTTAGCGGAAGCATATTAGATCTAAGTGACCTTTGAACATGATTATTGAGTAGATGCGGTTGATTTATTGCACAAATTATATCATCACAATGACATAAGTAAGGGACCATTCCGAACCCAACGGTTTGAGGTCTTCCCTTGCGAGTGGTGAGTGCGGCCTTAAACCTTTATCCCGATTCACACCGGATGGCGACTCCATTATTCTCCGGTTTAGTTCCCCGTGGACTACTCCGTACTCTCAACTAGGCCCTGAGTCTAGAACAACATGCGTCGCCCAAGTTCTGTGTCCTACACTTACAAGTGCTTCCGAATAGTTGGAAGTACACACTACCGTCAATAGTAATTTGCTCGAGTCACGTAGCATATGTAATCCTTTGACTATAGGATAATATTGGTTTTATATGAGATCATCCACACTTTGATGTCATGTATGTCAGAAACCTTTAATAATGTGGCTTATAGATGTTAGTTGAATGTGTACCAATGCACTTAGTAATCAAGTGGGAAGTAAGATATGATCTGTCTGATCGTATGTGTACAATAAAGGGTTTAGGTATTCATGTGAGTAAAGTCACGATTCTTAAAACTTTGGCCAAAGTCGATCACATGGGGTGGATCGCATCAGTTATGAAGAATCGCGGACATGTCGACATGAGATGTGTGCCTCGGAAACTTGACGGTGTATTCTATGTTTCCTAAGTACAACTTGGATAGCCTACGTCAGAGGGATTGTTAACATATGTGTTGACCTCGACTTGTATGATTTAAAAAGATCGTTTGTGTTCTTCGCGAATTTAGAGGTGACCAAATTACGTACATATTAGCTAAGCTTATATGATGAACATATCTGAACTTAGAGAGTCACAATATGAAATATACTCGTTGAGCACTTGGGTAGCCGATTAATTTTGATAAAAATAATATTCGATATTATAATTATCAACTAAGATAATCAACTGTTATTGGATAACATTGTTATTTACTTTGACCTAATTGGATTAATTAAATAATTACACAATAGCTTAATTGTAAAATCGTAATTCTCTCTACCATTTGAGGATATTATGGTAATTGTAAGTATATAATGTTATGTGGGTTTGGCTTGATTTAATGGGATTAAATCAAAGTGGAAAACATTGAACTAATCGATTTCGTAATCATTGTCTTGATTTAACTGGATTAAATCAAAGTGATAGACAATGGAGATTTGTCACACCTAATTATAAATATTTGGACAAAAAGATTAAGCCACCTAAAAATTGATTATAACTTTTATTAATTAAAAATTATCTGAGTTTTGCTATTACAAGCAAGAATTAGAGAAATTAGCCTAATTAAGAGAAATGTTTATAGAAACTTTGTGAGGCCTCTACAATATTTCATCTAGGAGAAATCAATATTGGATCTTGGGGTGAAGCTTGAGAATATTGGAAGCAAGATTGGATTTTGGAGTCAAGTTTGATAATCCTTGGAAGTTCTTCAAACATTTCGACAAATGAGAAGTAGACTAGATCTTTGAATCAACCTTTCTAGGTAAGTTTGATCTTCTCCAAAAGCTATATTTTTCATTAGTGAGACATATAATATTGAATTATGTATTAGATATATAATGTTGAAATTAGGCTAATTAATTATGTTAGAATATTTTGAAAGTATAAACACAATATGCTTGTAATTGGGTCAAAATGTTTATGTTAGACATAGACATAAAATTAGAGCTTGGAACTCTAGATAATAGCTTAGAGCTAAGACTACTATTCTAGAATCATTTGACCACCTTTAGGTGACCTATAATTAATCACGAGTCACTTCATTGTGGAATTCTAATTGGCTTGTATTTTGGATTCAAAATTTACGCAAGAGCCTATTTAGAATAAATTTATATTTTTGAAATTTTTTTTAATATTTTGTAAAATTTTATTTTTATTCTATAACATGTATTGATATTGACTCTTATATTAAATATTAATTTTAGATGTTTTGAAATGTTTAGGGAGAGTTGGAAGCAATTAAGTTAATAGGATTCCTTCAGCTTTCTGGAAATTTTCCAGAGAGCTGAAGGCAGATTTGAAACAAAACAAATTAAAAATAGCACTGGGCGCTACAGTGCCCGCGCGCACTGTAGCGTGTACAATGCATGCACGCACTGTAGCATGCACGGCACGCTACGCGCGCTGATTTTGTTCTCTCATTATTGAGCTTCCGGACTACGATTCAACCCCGATTTTTTCCTATACACTCGTATGAATATATTATTTTATTAATTACACCCATTCTTGATATCAAAGGGTTAGACCCATTTCCGCTGCGTGGGACATTGATCCGATTCTAGGAGTTCCAGCTCTGCCCTAACAACTGGATACATCCAAACATTTAATGGAAAATTTGAAATTTAAAACTTTTAATCGAGAGGTCTTACAGAGATTTCGAGGGCATTAACAAACTCAAAACGATCCTACGAACGCTTTGGAACCAACAGATTTTGATCGGAGGTACTGTTTATTTATGGGTCACTATTCATCGAAGCATTCTCTCTCATTTCACGTGCATGGAACATAAAATCCGTCACCACCAACTTGTAGTAATCTCTGAGAGCTTCGATTTGACGGGTGTCTCAGGCTGTGAAAGGAAGCGACGAGTCGGGATCGTAAAACCCATAATTGCACGTTTCTCTTCTTCCTCTCGCCGTTGCCAGCGTCTTGGAGGCTGCCATCGGCCACCACAATGCTGAGGGGTGACCGGCGCACCCCTCTGGCCATTCGCGCTGGCCGACGATGGCCAGCAGGCCGCCGGCGCGACTGACAATTGAAAACAAAATAGAGGGAAAAAAGAGGGTTTGAAAAAAAAGTAAAAAGCGGCGAGGGCCATGCAAGCATGGTCTCCTGAACCATAATATAATTCCATGCTTGTCAAAATTATAGCCGAGGTTCATATTTTAATCTAAAAGAAAGAAATACAAAATAAATAAATAAATAAATTTCTTATGGTATTTACATCAAGTAGTATTCAGGGTACAATTTACTTTTCAAAATGTGTGGATGTTCACGGATGTATGATTAGATCGTATATCATGCTTTTCAAATAAATGTGGAGTTCTATTATTAAATATAACTACCATTATTTAAATTAAAATTTTTACTATTTCAGTTTGAGTGAAAAATATGATTGGATTATTATATGAATGATGTGGTATAATTTTATATAATAAATGACTCTCCCACGACCCCATGAAATCCTAAAATTGAGAGGGAATAAATGTGAGGTTGGTGCATATCCATAATGCCGATAATGCATTTCAACTTATCAATAACAGTAAAATACCTAACTCCTTATTCTTAATATGAGAATTCTTAAAGTGTTATAAAATAAGAGAGAAAAAGAAGAAATAATACCTTGTAAAGCTGCAAGCTTTTCTTCTTATTGATTTTGAGATAATCAAATTATACAAGATTTACTCTCTATTTATAGAGATAGGTTTAGGTTAATATTATTATCCCTAATCAATGTGGGATAAGTTAAAAACATAAAAAAACAAGTGTTGGGGACCATATAATTTACAACACTCCCCCTTGGGACCCATCACTTTAATTTTTACAATAATTGATCTAATATTGCCTCATTAAAACCTTGCCAGTAAAACCCAATGGGAAAAAAAACTGGTCGAAGGAAAAAGAGTACAATACGCTTTTATCCAATAATATTTCTTGATGTCAATGATTATGCTCCCCCTGATGAAATATTATCAAGATAATTTGCTCAGCCGGCGCATGCCAATGCTATATACAAGCTTCTCAAATGTTGATGTCGGTAAAGCTTTAGTAAATAAGTCTGCAAAATTATCGGTTGATCTTATTTACTTGACATCAATTTGCTTGCTCTGCTGGAGCTCATGAGTATAAAAGAATTTAGGTGAGATGTGCTTGGTTCTGTCTCCCTTGATGTATCCTCCTCTGATTTGTGCAATACATGCAGCATTATCTTCATATATAACTATTGGATATCTGTGGCAGAATTTAAGTTGCATGTGCTCTGAATGTGATGTATAAGTAACCTTAACCATATACACTCCCTGCTTGCTTCATGTAACGCAAGTATCTCTGAGTGATTGGATGAGGTAGCGACAAAAGACTGTTTTGTAGATCGCCATGAAATTGCTGTATTATTATAGGTAAAAACATACCCTGTTTGTGAACGTGCCTTATGAGGGTCAGAGAGATATCCTGCATCAGCGTAACCAACAATGCCTGGATTTTGTGTTAGCTCATTTGAATAAAACAATCCCAAGTCTTTAGTGCCGTGAAGATAACGAAAGATATGTTTGACACCATTCCAATGTCTTCGAGTTGGTGCAGAACTAAATCTTGCCAATAAATTAACAGAAAATGCAATATCTGGTCTAGTGCATTGAGCTAAATACAGCAAGGCACCAATTGCACTAAGATATGGTACTTCTGGACCAAGTATCTCTTCATTATCTTCTTTAGGACGAAATTGGTCGAGAGATCGGACGACCATAGGAGTACTTAATGAATGAGCATTATCCATGTTGAAACGTTTGAGAATTTTTTCAATATACAGACCGATTGATAAATACTCCGTTAGTTTTATGCTCGATCTGCAAGCCGAGATAATATTTCGTTTTTCCCAAGTCTTTCATCTCAAATTCTCTTTTCAAATATTCAGCAGTTTTTAGAAGCTCTTCAGGAGTTCCAATCAAGTTCATATCATTGACATATACTGCTATAATGGCAAATCCAATTTCGGACTTTCTAATAAATACGCATGGGCAGATAGGATCATTTATATATCCTTCTTTCATCAAATATTCACTCAAACGATTATACCACATGCGTCCAGATTGTTTCAATCCGTATAAAGATCGTTGTAACTTGATTGAACATATTTTACGATCAATTGATTTATATGCTTCAGGCATTTTCAATCCTTCGGGGACTTTCATGTAAATATCAGTGTCAAGTGACCCATACAAATATGATGTCACTACGTCCATAAGACGCATGTCCAATCTTTCATTGACTGCCAGACTGATTAAAAATCGAAACGTAATGGTATCCATCACTGGAGAATATGTATCCTCATAGTCAATACCTGGTCTCTGCGAGAAACCTTGTGCAACTAGTCGCACTTTATATCTAATGATTTCATTATGTTCATTACGTTTTCGTACAAACACCCATTTGTAACCAACGGGTTTGACATCTTCAGTTGTCTGGACTACAGGTCCAAATACTTCACGTTTAGCTAAAGAAGTCAATTCTGCTTGAATTGCTTCTTTCCATTTAGGCCAATCGTGTCTTTGTCTACATTCATCAACAGTTTGAGGTTCAAAATCATTTGTAATTTCAGTAGCTACTGTATATGAAAACACATTGTCGATGACTATTTCCTTTCTATCCCACAGTTCTCTTGTATAAGTATAATTTGTAGACTTTTCCTCATTTTTGGAATTTTGAACCTCTTCAGGGGTTGGTACCTCCTCAGGGACTGTCAGTTCTTCTGGAACTAAAGATTGAGAAGATGTGGGTATAGTCATTGCTCGAGCATTATTTTCAACAAGATCCAAATCTCTCATTTTCCTCTTCCGGGGAATAGTATCTTTAGAACCAAGTGGTCTACCACGTTTCTGACGTGCAATGGATGATTCATTAGCTGCCTTTACACTAGATTGTTCAACAGGAACAACCACCCGGGCTGGTGTATTAGCAACTGGTATATGAGACTTGGTTACTTTGGCAGCATCTGTAAATGCATCCGGTAGTTGATTTGCAATTTGTTGCAAATGGATTATTCTCCGCACTTCATTTTCACATTGGCTGGTGCGAGGATCTAAGTGAGACATGGTGGGAACTTTCCCAGAAAGTTCATGCCTTGCTTCTGGAGGCTCTTTCTTTTCTCCTAATGGTGGAAAAATTGTCTCATCAAAATGACAATCCGCGAAACGTGCGGTAAATAAATCACCCGTTAAAGGTTCCAAATATTTGATAATGGAAGGTGAATTAAAACCAATATATATCCCCAAACGACGTTGAGGTCCCATCTTTGTACGTTGTGAGGGTGAAATTGGAACATATACAGCACAACCAAAAGTGCGTAGATGAGAAATATCTGGTTGGTGACCAAGAACAAGTTGGATTGGAGAATATTGATGATAAGCTGTGGGTCTAAGGTGAATTAATGCAGCTGCATATAGTATAACATGACCCCATGTAGAAATTGGTAATTGAGATTGTAACAATAAAGTTCGTGCAATTACATGAATTCGCTTGATCAATGATTCTGCCAATCCATTTTGTGTATGTACATGTGGAACTGGATGTTCAACATCGATTCCAACTGATGTACAGTAGTCATCAAATGTCTTGGATGTAAATTCTCCAGCATTATCTAATCGTATGCTTTTCTTCGATAATCTGGGAATTGTGCCTTTAATCTAATCATCAGGGCAAGTAAATTGGCAAATGAAATGTTACGTGTGGATAACAACAAACATGTGACCACCGGGCAGATGCATCAATCAAAACCATAAAGTAACGGAAAGGTCCACTTTGTGGATGAATTGGTCCACAATGTCTCCTTGAATCCTTTGTAAGAATGATGAGGATTCAATGGCAATCTTAGATGGAGATGGACGTATCAGAAGTTTGCCTTGTGAGCAAGCAGTGCAATTGATCTCATTTGTCAATAGAATCTTCTGGTTCTTTAATTTATGCCCATTGGAATTTTCAATTATTCTACGCATCATCGTAGCTCCTGGATGACCAAGACGATTATGCCATAACATAAACATCTTTGGATTATTGAACTTCTGGTTCATCATTACATGACTTTCTATTGCATTTATGATTGTATAATACAATCCAGATGAAAAAGCCGGAAGTTTTTCCAATATATATTTCTTACCTGAGATATTTTTGGTAATACATATATATTCTATTTTGTTTTCATCTAAAGTTTCAATATGATACCCATTTCTGCGAATATCTTTGAAACTTAGCAGATTTCTACTGGACCTGCCTGAATATAGAGCATTTTCAATGTATAATTTTGTTCCATTTGCTAATAAGATTATGGCTCTTCCAGGACCTTCAATTAGGTCTACAGGCCCAGATATAGTGTTTACCTTTCCTTCACGTAATTTTACATCCAAGAAGTATTTTTTATCTCGAAGGATAGTGTGTGTGGTTGCACTATCAGCCAAGCATACATCCCTACATTTATTTTCCAGAACAGATAATTTATTTGTATAATCCATATCCTTGTAAAGTAAAAATTCATGTCACATAAATATAAAATTTAAAAGAATAAATATACAATAGGAAATATAATATAATATAAAAATTAAGAACATCACATAATATGTATAAACCAAAAATTATACATATTTGGAACTTCAGGTTCTCTTAAAAATAATTCGTTGACCTAGAACTTCAAGTTCCATTCTTACATTATTATTTAGAACATCAAGTTCTAAAATAGAATTATATTTCAGAATTGCAATTTCCGATTGATAACATTAATATTTAGAATTTCAAGTTCATAAATATGATATTATAGATTCGGAACTTCAGGTTCCATGGAAGATTTAAAACTGCAAGTTTTAATCTAAAGTCTGATTGATTGAGATTAGAACTTCAAGTTCTTTAATTGTAGTGTAATTATAGAACTTCAGATGTTATAATTATTTTCTAGATTTAGAACTGCAAGTTCTAATCTGATAATTAATTAATGAATTTAGAACTTCAGGTTCTAATTTTTTTTTTTTTATAGTTAATCAGATTTATGAAAGAAATTAAAATAAACTATAAAATTTAAAAGAGATCCACATTTTATTTTCTGATGTGGAGGATCCAAATTAATGGCAACCACAGAGCATACTTATAAAAATAATTAATTTGTTAAACTTCAACATAATAAATAAAAGAATAACATAGCGAATTAGAACTATGGGTTTTAATTTTAAGATTACAACTCAAAACTTCAGGTTTTGATCATATTACAAAACTTCAAGTTATAATATGAATTTTAAATAATTAATATTGATATAATCCTAAAACAATATCAATTAACAATCTTATAACCAAATCAATTGATGAGCTGATCATCAAAGCCATTCAAAACCATACACTTTCGGCTTTGGGGCATGATCGTGATGACTCCACAAATGGCATAATCATCAAACCATTAAAATGGCAATCTCATGAGATCATCATCAAGCACAGAGGCATGTGAATCTGAATTGGCTTCAGGCCAAATTTGGCTCATGGATTTTCAAATCCGCTTATCATTATCAGGGACGCATGTTTATAAAATAATAGCAGCAATCAACTTCATCTTCTTAAGGCTTCAGGCCTTTGGCGTACTCGGCATTAATTTTTTTTCAGCAAATTGGCTGTAGACTTTTTGCGCTTGTTGATTTAGTTTTAGATTTACCACATCCATGCTAAAAAAAAAACAAAAAACAAAATGGAGACAAAAAATAGAAGATGAACAATGGCTCATTGCTCACAGCATGTGTTGCGCATGATTAACAAGGGCTTAATGGAAATTGATGTCATTGGATCATCATCAACAATAGCAATTGTTGTGAGTAGGATAAAGCAATTTGCGGATGTGCAAATGATTATCAGATTCACGCCAAGGCCATCAAAATATCAAAACAAAGGCTTCAGGCCCTATTGAATTTGAATCTGAGAGTTGGGTATTGAATGGCTTAAAGCTGCCATATGAAATTGGCTTCAGGCTTATCATTTGGCTTCAGGCCGATGTATTTCACTTTTGCTAATAGAAGCAAATCGTGCTGATAACGTGTTATAAAATAAGAGAGAAAAAGAAAAAATAATACCTTGTAAAGCTGCAAGCTTTTCTTCTTATTGATTTTGAGATAATCAAATTATATAAGATTTACTCTCTATTTATAGAGATAGGTTTAGGTTAATATTATTATCCCTAATCAATGTGGGATAAGTTAAAAACATAAAAAAACAAGTGTTGGGGACCATATAATTTACAACATAAAGATCTTACTATGATATATTATTGTAATATAATGTGCAATAAGTATTAGTAAAAGAAGAAAATTTGCCTATATCAATTAATGGTATCAATTTATTACGTTCTCGTGGATTTACCATCTTATGTTCCAACAACTAATCAATTTATTGGTTCTTAATATATGAACCACAATCTAACTCGTATATTATGAAAAATATGTAATAATTTGTATTTTTATTTTGAGAAACATGACCTAGACCTTGGCCTAATTTACTTCAATACAGGGAGGTTGGGTCGATCTTTACAACCAATATCTTAAACATGATTTTTTTTTTTTTTTTTTTTTTTTGAAAAGAATATCTTAAACTTGATTAAGTATTATAGAATTTAAATTCTGTCATAAGAAGGATTTACGAATAAACCAAGAACGGTCCAACAAGGACAAGGAAGACTATTTTAACGGAAGCAATTAGACCTAAATTGATAACTAAAAAGGCCCAGACAATGTTGCTGAAATACGGTAATTTAAATATTACATTGCCTTGCTAACTTAAGCATCAAATTAAAGGATTTTATTATCTTAATATAAATTCACTTATTCGGTAGCAAATTCAACTTTAGAAAATCCCAATTATTTTCTACACGAAAATTTGGTGTCAACGTTATGAGAAAATCCTGATCTGAGCTAATAACCATTGAACTAAAAATTATCAGTTGAAAATTTGGTGTCAACGTCAATCATTGATCTAGCTTACTGTAGTATTTTGCCTGGCATTAACAGATTGAGAGAGTTGCTTCATAACCTAACTCAAATTCGGATGCATCATTAAGAATTTGGCAAGCACCCATTATTCTTTCTAACGAAATCGAGCAAATCATTGCTTTATTAGCAATTGCTATTTAACTAAAGATAATGATAAACACTCTAATGGGTCAACTTTTGTGATTGTTGTTGAAACAATGAGTAAAATAAAGGGTTTAAGGCGTGAAAAATACTATTTTTAAGATATTAATTAATTGTCCACATTATTTTACTGCAGGGGTTAAGATAATGTTTCTTCAAGATACAACAAAGCCGAGAATTCTTATATTAATATTTTTCGAATTTATGGATAATAATATGTTCATAATAAATTCAAATTTATTAAAAAAACAAAAAGAAATTACAAATGCCTTGTTTTTAAAATTGTGTGTTTTACGTTCAGTAAATTACTTACTGAATTTCCCTATTCTCTTGGTAAACGAATTTCAGAAATTCGACATAGAATTCTAAAAAATTTACTATTCTTAGAATTTTAGGCATTGTTGTATCTTTAATGTACATTGTCTTAACCCTTCAGTAAAATAGTGGGGACAATTAATATTTTAAAAATAGTATTCTCCATGCCTCAAAACCTTTATTTTACTCACTTTTTCAACGATTGTTGCTCCACTTATTTGTAGGAATTCTTGAGACTTCACTTGAAATTGTGCATTAATATGATATAACGAAAGCTTGGTATAATCTCATGAAAATGAAATTTGTTATATGTAAACGTTACGTGGAAGCCAAAACAAATTAGAATGGTATCTTTTGAAGAATTTAGATTTAGTAAAGATATGTTAAGTTTTTTATAATCTCTATTTTACCAATATAATTAACTAAAAACGTAGAGAAGTAGTAAAAATGATTAACATTAGGAAAATAAACATCTTTCTCCCTTTTAAATAACTCAACTTATTTTTTTGGGAAATATTGGAAATCTCGCCGTCAAACTACCAGATACAAACTTAAGTGAAATAAGTAAAATCCTTGACTACCCCATGTTTTTATAAGAAATACACCTCCTGAACTCGAGCTCCGAACCTGATAATTAAGTTTTAAGTCATTAACCACCAAACCACACCCATGGAGACCAACTCAACCTAATTACTTCAAAGATAGAGACAAGTTCTTCATTGGGTTACAAAAACTTGGTCCCCTAAGGTCTCTAGCTATTGCAGAATTCTTAGCCGGGTGGAGGCTCGCAAGAGCCAGGTGCGGTTCTCGAATGCAAAGTTCAAACAATTTCCCTCCCTATAATTAGGAAATGATTCGAGGTATTCATGAATAATTTGAGCTAAATTCGTATTTGATTTGATTTAATCATAATATTTTCTCAACGAATCAAGTTTAAATAATATATAATTATATATAAAACTCGATTCGAAATCTATTAAACCGAATCAAATTCATTATAAGTTAGCCCCATCCCTCGAGTCGGAATGGGGTTTATTTTTCTGTCTCTGAAAATCAACTGAGTCGGGATCAATCTTTTTATTTCTTTCAATTTATTATTTGGGACGGGCTCAAGGATGATAATCCGAGTCAACCCAATTGATCTCGATTAAATAACGAAATTACCCTTGTATAATTGAAAAATTTAACAATAATTCAAAACTAAAGAGATAATTCAGTTATTTCATCACGGCTCGATTCTAACTATTTCATACAGACTGATGGCTTAAAAAATAGAACTGATAGCTTAGCTAACCTGGACTGTTTGATGAGCGGAAAATATATCAATATTTACCGCACCTTTTACCTAATATTTTGTATAGTTTCTCGGGTTTGATGAACGTTTTGATGTGTTTTATGTGTTTTGCAGATAAATAAAGTATTAGGATTTAATGGAATTAACTCGGGGCTAAAACGATGAAATTCGGAGCAAAAAATGGCGAAAACGGAAATTCACTATATGCGTCACGAAGTGCAGTCCTAAATTCCAATTTTGCGTAAGTTTGGTATTTTGGCCATAACTTTTCCATCCGATATCCGATTGAACTGATTCAAGTGCTAGATTAAAGAAGACACAAAGATCTACAACTTTCAAGATTTAAATATTTTCGAATTCTGAAGTTTGGAAGGCCGAAATTGATGAATAATCGAGTGTATTTTGTGTAATTACTATAGTCATTTTGAAAATATAAAATAAACAAATAAATTGTCAAACTTCCACCAAACATGCTTGCCATGTTTGGTGCCATTTTTCCAGCATTTATTTTATTTAATTTCCAACATTTACTTTATTTAATTTCCAATATACATGGCAAAAAAGCCTGCGGCCCGGCCCGGCCCGACGGCTTTGGCCCCCCGAGGCGAAAAAAGCCCGGGCCGGGCTTCAAAATGGGGGCCCGACTCGGGCCCGGCCCGGGCCGGGCTCAACCCAAAAAGCCCGGGCCCAGCCCGGCCCGGGCTTAAAATAAAAAATAAATATTTTTTAATTATAAAATATATATATTTATATAATAAATTTCTTATATTTATAATTTTTTATAATAAAAAAATCGGGTCCGGGCTTAAAATAAAAAATAAATATTTTTATTTATAAAATATATATATTTATATAATAAATTTTTTTTTTTTAATTTTTTATAATAAAAAAATCGGGCCCGGGCCGGCCCGGCCCGGCGACAGCTCGGGCCCGGGCCAAATTTTTTTTTGCCGGGCTCGGGCCGAGCTTATCAAAGCCCGGCCCGTTGTCATGCATAATTTCCAACATTTACTTTATGTCTTTTATTTTATTTAAGCTTTTATTAGCCTTAGATATGTGTCGTAACTAAGTCCGTTATCTCGGGTCGTGATGAATTCCAATATCATCGGGTGATAAGGGGTCATTTTATAGTTTGGGATATAAAGATTTACTTATTAAGTCTTAAGCTTAATGCGTCTTGTTAACTGGCCACTAATGAGATTGATTTGGTAAACTTAAAATAAATTGACAAAGGAATTTTAGGTTTCAGTATTAGACTTGATAGCCCACGATCTTCCTTGAGGATAGATAACTCTTTAATAGATTTTCTTACAGGATAGACATATACCTGTCGGATGGGGGTAACTATAATTGGAACTTAATCTTAATGAATCCAGGTAATTTGGTTAAAATAGACATATGGTTTAATTGGATTACACTGGGTATTTGCATCTGACCATCGATAGAGGCTTTTGCATAATTTTGTGTTCCAGGTTAGTAAATCGATTTATTATACAAACTTAAATTAACCACTTCATCTTTAATTAGATATTGGAGTTAATCACAACACTGGATAGTTTTATAAATTTGAATTTTCTTTAATCTACTTTCACATCTTTTTATTTACTTGTTTTAAATTTTAAAGTCATTATTCCAATCAAACAATCAATCTACTAGATACTAGTAATCATTTGGCCTCATATAATTAATAGATTAGGTATTAAGTCCTCGTGGGATCGATACTTTCTATACTACGAACGATACGTGCGCTTGCGTTATACGCGTGTGATTACACCGATCAAGTTTTTGGCACCGTTGTCAGGGACTTATTTATCTTTTTTTCACTATTGTTTTGAGGTTAGATACCTTTACTTGTATCTAATTTTATTTTTGCTTATTATTTTTGTTTTCTTGTGTTTCAGGTTCTCAGACACTACATGAGACGAACCAGAAGCTTTGAACTCCGACCGCTTGACCCAGAAATTGAAAGAACCATCAGACAGTTGAGAAAGGAAAGACGAGAAGGCCAGAAGCAATTGTTAACATGGAATCTGAACCTTTGGAGGTTGCATCACCAATTCCCATTCGAGACAGAACCATTCCAGTGGTAGATGGCCTCATTCCTCTATTGTACTTCCTCCATTACCAAAAATACAAGTCATCAAAACTTGCATTCAGATGATATAGTAGTCAGTTCAGTTTGGGGGGAATGCAACTGAAGATCTTAATGCCTACATCAGTAACTTCCTGAAAGTTTGCGGCACTTTCAATTACAACCGAGGAGCTGAAGAAGCAATGAGCTACGGGTTTTTCCATATTCCTTGAAAGATATAGCAAAGGCTTAGCTACATTCACTACCAGTCACCACTTGGAACACTCTAGCCACGAAATCCCCTGTAAAGTACTTTCCACCAGCTAGAACAATAAAACTGAGGAATGACATCACATCCTTTGTGCAACAAGATTCAGAATCCCTTTACGAAGCTTGGGAAAGATACAAAGATTTACTCTGAAAATGTCCACACCATGAGATTCCAAAATGGCTTCAAGTCCAAACTTTCTATAATGGACTTTCTAGATTGATGAGAACCACAATTGATGCTGCCACTGGAGGAGCTTTGATGGAAAAATGAGAAGATCAAGCCTATGACCTAATCGAAGAACTTGTGGCCAACAGAAAGGAGCATGATCCAAAGAATTGCTGGAATTTATGAAGTTGGAACCAATACAACAGTCAACGCCAAACTGGATCAGATAATCAAATTCATGGAGACTCTCAGCAGACAAAGTAACATTGGATCCACAAGTTCACCTTATGGAGGAGCACCAGAACCAAACCAACTTGAAGAGACAGTGAATTTTGTCAATAATTTCAGCAGACAGGGGAACAATCCATATTCTAACACCTACAACCCAAGGTGGAGGAATCATCCCAATTTCTCATGGAGTAATAATTCAGGACCGCCAAAGAACTATCTACCACCCGGATTCCAACAGCAACAGAACAAAGGTCAGGAGCAAGCAAGTGAACCAGGAATAGCAGAAGTGCTGGCTCAGTTAAAAAAATATGATGCTATCATTCAGAGCCAATCAGCTTCTATCAAAGCACCGGAAAATCAGATTGGACAACTAGCCAATGCTTAGAGTTACAGACCGCTAGGAAATATTCCCAACAACACAAAGCCAAATCCAAGGAACCGAGGGAAGGAGCAATGTCAAGCCATAACCTTGAAAAGCGATACTGAAATCAACAAAGACGTTGGAATTAAGGCAACCATTGATGAAGTTCCAAAAGATGTAGTTCCACAGATGGAGGAAAAAGAAGCAAAGGAAAAAGAAAAAGATCAAATCACTCCACCTCCAATTTTTCCTCAGCGTCTTCAGAAAAAAATGGACAAGCAATTTGCTCGATTCTTGGAGGTGTTCAAAAAGCTACACATCAACATTCTATTTGCAGAAGCTTTGGAAGAAATGCCCAGCTATGTCAAATTCATGAAAGACATTCTCTCACGAAAATGGAGATTGGGAGATTACGAGATAGTAGCATTGACGGAAGAATACAACGCCATCATTCATAGGAGACTTCCCCCGAAATTGAAAGATCTTGGCAGTTTCACTGTCTCATGCACCATTGGAGAACATTATATCGGTAAGGCTTTATGTGATTTAGGTTCAAGTGTTAATTTGATGCCTTTTTCTATTTACAGGAAATTACAAATTGGAGAAGCAATGCCTACCCCAGTCTCTTTACAACTTGCTGATAGAACGCTCGCATTTCCGAGAGGAGTGGTTGAAGATGTACTGGTCAAAGTTGACAAACTCATTCTCCCAGCAGATTTCATCATCCTTGACATGGAAGAAGACAAAGATGTTCCTATCATTCTTGGGAGACCATTCTTGGCTACAGGTAGTGTTTGACAATTATGACCCATAACATCACTATTTGTACAAAATATGGTGTTGTTTTATAAATTAACTATGTGACAAAGGAAACTGCTCTTTTATCATTTGTAATTGGATTACTGGAATATATATATAAATGACAAAAGGTCCTTATGATTAGTTCCGAATTGAGATGACATGAGACAATATCAATCCACGAAGGTTTAATCATTAAATAATCCCTAGACATAGTATTATCGAGATTGGACATAGATAATACGAAATAGACTAGTATTGCACTTGTGCGCGTTGTGGGAGCATAACGACATAGTTCTCATATATTTAAGTATTGGATACTTATGCAAGTGTGATAGGAGGTTGTGTTTACCGATGGTACGTAAACATCTTCGCTCTGGATAGACCCCTCAGAATTCCATTGGTAGTATAACTATGTGTCTATGGAAGTTCGAATCAGGGTAGGTGTATTTGATCTTAACCTGAGACTTGCACCGCTAATACTTGCGACAATTAATATACTTTGGTTTTGTCGTCCAGGGCTTTAATAGGTTCTGTGTACACCTCTTCTGTGTATATTGAGAATCGTAGTGTAATGGGTGTGATGTCAAGATGGAAGTATCACTTCAGTTATAGTGGAGATGATGATCATGTAGGATACGGAACTAGTACTCTTATGTACTGCAGTTATCGGGATAATATGACTAGGTCATATTTTTCCGATTATAGAGACTAGTTACCAGAGATCCGATATGTGCTTCGTACGGGGCAGACATAATTCCAGCCCCAGGCCTAGCATGTGACATCCGATACAAGATCGTAATACGCAATACTATGTATACTACGCCTGATATAGATGATATATTCCTTTAAGAATATTTCTGGAGAATTGGGTAGGCACAGTGCTTTTCTAGAAGCCAACCATGTCTTGTAAATCGGTAAAAACATAGTACTAGGTACGTACGTGTTCGGATAGTCCGACGACCTGATTTACTGCCAACATATCCTGAGATCTCATCGGTCGCTTCCCGAAGATTCACCGATGACGTATGACTCGCACATAATTAACCTGGGATTAATTAGTAGAGAGAGAAAATTAATCTATGATTAATTACGGAGATATTTTATCTGGGATAAAATACTATTTAAAGAGAGAGAACGATTAATTTGGAATTAATCGATAAAATAATATATTCGATATATTAAACGAAATTGGATTTCGACGCGGAATTAAAATTAGATTTTAATTTGGGCGAACGAGTTAATTTAGAATTAATTCGCTAGCGATGTGAATAGTAATTTTGCTAGGCATAATTATTTAATTAATTACGTCGCAACGAAAAAAAATTCGTTAATTCGGATTTAGCGAATCCGAGCCCGAATCAATTGGGGTCCACAAGTCACATCACGCATCAAATCATTAGTCAATCAAGTGATGGAAGTCATATCACTTTGAGTGATGTGAAGCTTGTCATCATTGATTGATGTGAATAGTTGAAAGGCTTTTAAAGCCTTGTACCTTTTTGGAACATTGGTATATCTTTTATTTGTTTTTTGAAATCAAATAGAACAACTCATTTATCTTCTTTCTCCTTTCAAAACTCTCCGCCAAGGGCCAATTTTTCTCTCAAAAATCTCTCATGGCCGAGAGATACAAGATCCATAGGAAGGATTTGCGGCAAATTTTTCCGAGTGCTAGCATACATAAGGAGTCACACGAAGGTGATAGGGAAACCCATCTATGAGCATGGAATCACAAAATAAAGCTTGGAACTTGAAGATCATCCATGGAGGACAACCAAAGGGCATGGCCGAGAATCACTTCAAGGAAGAATTTTATGTTCATCACATCCAAAAGCCGATCAAAGTGAGTTATTCCGCAACTTTACTTTGATGTATTCGCACATTTCATTTGCTTAATTGATCTTGGTTAGACCTAGAAAACCCAACAATGGTATCAGAGCCATGATTAAGCATGAAATTGGAATTTAGGGTTCTTAACTTTGATTTGGGTGTTTTTGATTTGAGTATGATTTGATGAAATTATTTGATTGAGTATGCTTGAATGATGATAACTTAGAGGTATTTGAGATCAATTTGATGAAAATTGAATTGGAACAATTTTTCCCCAAAAACAAGACTTGGCCGAAAGTTTAGTGCCCTAAATGTCATGGTGATTTTTGTTTTTTGAATCATTAGATGAGTTTGAATGACTTGGGAAATGTTGATTTATGATTTAATTGGATTAAAATCGAAATCGGACAAAAACCCTAAAATGTCGTGACTTAGAAGCATGAAAATGAATTGATTTTTGATTCAATAATGTTGGACATGTGTTGATGATGATAAGCATAATTAATTGTGTAAATTGGTGTTTTGGAAATATCAATTTGACTAATTAATCATGGCTATACACTTTAATTGATTTAATTGTGATAGTTGGAATATTGTAATTAAATTAATTGGGCTTAATTTGGAATTGGGCTTGTAAAGTTGTATTTGGGCTTAATGGGCTTGGTTGGGCCAAGTTTGGTTTAGGTTAATTGGTTGGATCCAATTGGGCCTAAAACCATTTCCATAAAGTCCAAATATAATATAATGGGCCTTTAATATTTTAATTGGGCCTAATGGCCTAAATTGATTTTGGAAAAAGGTGATTCCTTATTGGGCTTTGGTTGCCAAAGCCCATGCCTTATAAATTAATTGAAAGCCCATTGGACTTTAATTAAATTGACATTGGATGTTAATTGGGCTTTGAGACCCGTAATAATTAGATTTAGAATCTAAGTCGTAAATGCACATTAAAAAAAAGTGTAATTATTTAATTTGGAATTAAATGTAGAATTACTATTGAATACAAATTAAATTGAATTTAATATTGTAGTTTAATAGAATTCAAGAATTCGTACTTTGAGTACTTATTCTTAAACGAGAAGGGCTCGCGCAAATCAAATCGTTGTTTGAACATTGGATGGTCATTAATTTTAGATTAATTAATTAGATTAGATTGATTGATAACTTGCTTTGTGTGAATACATGGATGTGATGTATGAATAATTTATATCGGATGGATATTAGATGGGTGAGGCCAATTTTGGAAATTGTTGTAATAAATTTAGAATTTATTAAATTGGACCTGCGTGTCCAGCCTATTACCTCTTGATTCTTTGTATTTCTCTTCATACCTATTCCCCTCAATGTAAATGAGTAGAAGTGTTATATAATTGGGTAGAAGTATGAATAGTGCTAGCGGGATAGAGGAAATGGAGAGATTTATTTTAGGAACAAAATGTTTTATATATCCATCCGTATATCATTATTAATTTATTTACCGTGCCTTATTATGCTTTTTGAATGCATGCTTAACGGTGAATGATGAGACCTAATCTAAGATAATTAATTGGTTGCCAATTACGCGAAAAAACCCTCAACAAATAGTAAGCGCTTTCCTTCCATTGAGTGATTCATTCTCAAGATTTAAGATTGGCACTGGTTTGTTGGCCAAAGTCAAGACCTTTGTCCATCGCGGATGTATTTGAATCATGAAAGCTTTGTTCCATATCATATGTCTTGTCCATGTTGCGATTTATTGGCCAAAGTCAAGATCACTTCTTATCCATCGATATCGATTACGAAGTTTCCAAAGTAAATGGGTCACGCTTAACTAGAATCATTAAGCTTGTTGTGCCAAAGCCAAGGCTTAGTTGATTTAGAGGAAAAAGGTTAGGAAAATATATTGGATATATTGCCATATATTAGATATATGTTTCGGACTTGGATGTCCACCTACTGGATCTAGGAATTGGATGAGATCCAATTGATCTTAGAGATCTATCTAGTTAAATATCATACAGCTTGTTGGCCAAAGTCAAGGTTGTGTGTTATTTAATGGGATCCTAGACCACTAGGAAACTAGGTTTCCCGAGTACTTAGCAGAGGGTTAGAGGCTCGCCGAAAAATAGTGGGAGGCAAGTATGAAATTTGCAATTTCGTTTAGATACTTGCCAAAACGCGCTCATTTCTTTTTCGTCATTATTTTATTATTAATATATTAGTTGGACTAATATTCAATGTTGTTTTAAATTAAACAGTTAGACTGTATTCAAACTGCTTCAATTATAGTTGATTATATAATTGGATTATAGTAATCAATATATTTGAATTTAACCAAATTAAGATTATAGTTGATTATATAGTTAGACTATAGTAATAATTATATTCAGATGTACCTGAAATCGTTGATTGGATAGTTGGACTATTGGAATCAAGATAAACTAAAGATTAGCGTTTAAAACATAATCTTGGATGAAAATGTCTCTAAACGGCTCCAATTTTCAGATTGGGAATAGTACCTCAGGATAGTCTTGAGAACCGAGAAGTTATTTTATTTGATAAAATGACATCTCGGGCCTAAGGCCGGAGTTGAGCAAATAGTAGAGCATGATCTTTTGAAGATTCATGTGATGATAACCTTAGTGCTTAATTCGTTATGCTTGCCGCAAAGACTCCTTAATTTCTTTGTCAGAACTAAAAGATTAGATCCTTATAGTATGATATTAAAATTGAAGGATCTTCATAGTTCTTGGAAGTATTAATTGTAATATAATAACTCTTAGAGAGTTAATGGCTATGATCAAGGAGACAAATCCAGAGTTTGCAAAAGGGTAAGAAGCGCAAGGCGCATCTTACTTCGACATCCTAGAAGGCCAAGGCTTGGCCGAAGGCTTCTGAGGTGTGGAAAAGGGCAAAGGCAAAATCATCTCAGTCTTCTAGGAAGACAAATGACATATCCCAAGACTGTGGCAAACGAGGTTACTGGAAGCGTAACTGTCATATGGGCAAGGCAGACATGAAGGAAATGAAAACGAGATAAGGCTCCGGCTTCAAGTATATTTGTCATAAAAATGTTCACTACTAGTTTCAAAATTGGATTTTTTAATACTATATGTGGTACATAAATATGTAGTAATGTGCAGAATATGCTAATAAACAGGATACAGACTTCAGTTGAGGTCACTCTGCGAGTCGGAAACGGGATGAGAGTCGTTATTTTAATCGTAAAATCCTAAGTTTAGGAACTACCCTTTGGGTGTGTACTTAAATTAGGAAACTGTTATAATATACCTAGTTTGACTAGAAACATTATCTCTATATGTAACATCCCAGATTTTCGGGATTGTTCTAGAAGATTCCCGGATGGATGTTTTAGTCTTGGAGCATGATGATGATGATGAATAAGAGTTTAAGTGATGTTATATGAGTTAGAAAATTATATTATGAATATTTGTCGCGTTGGAAAACGCGTGGAATCAAAAGTCAGATATGCGATTTTCGTAAAACGCATAAAGTTTACAATTTTGGCCACAGAATTGGCAAATTAACTCCGATCGAGTTACTTTTTGGACCATCGGACTCATTTTTCCGAGACGAACAACTTTCATGTTCAGTAATTTTTGAGAATCACATCAGAATGGCTCCGAAATTACGGTATTCCAGAAGGTTCCAAAATATGGGCTGATCAGTAATTTCGTGGGGACTTATTTGATATTTTCCCAGTTAGTATAAAAAGGGCTCAAAGTTTTCAAAAATTAAAATTTTGGCATAACAAAATCAAAACCCCTTATACCCCCCACGACCCCTTCACGCCTTGAGAGAGAGTTGGTTATGCCGGCGGTCTGTTGGCCACCGCCGACCGGCACGACCGTCCAGATCGACAGATCTGGCCACCGTGCAGCTGATGGTGGGCGGTGGCGAAGCAGAATCGCAGGCGAACGGTAAATTTTGGAGAGAAAGAGGCGCGCCCATGGGTTGATCGATCTCGGCTCGTCGGTTCATTTCACGAGCCGTGCCACTCGCCAAATCGAAGCTCTCAATGAGTACTACGAGTATGCGGAGTCAAATTCACCGATAAGCGGCCGGAATCATGCAAAAAGATGAGAAAAGCATTGATGAACAGTAAACCCATATTGAACAGTAGCTCTGATCGAAATTCTGATCGCACCAGCGCATTTGTATAGCCGATGGGAGTCTGAATATGGCCTTGGAATTTCGGTACGACTCTCCGTTTAGATTTTGTTATTTTCAAGTATATCGATTTATATTCGGATGTTTCTGGTAGTTTTGTAGTGTAATGAATTTGCATGAAATGAATTGAATATGATATAATACGTTAAAACGATAAATGTGGTAGAATCCGGGGAGAATCAGATGAGATATGATCGATCCGGTAGAATTAGCGAGTTTCCGGTAAAACGAAGTTTCTCACGCGACTGAGCGTAGATGGTCGTAATCATGGTTAAGATATAGATATAGTATTACGAGGGTAATTGAGTAATTCTGGATTAGTTCAGAAGGTTCGAGACCCTTCCATAGCGTTTGCGGAAACTTTTCCGCCAGTTTTGCCACAACTTTTCCGCATGTTTTGCCGCAAATGCGTAAAGTGAGAATCTGAGGTATCTAGTTAGTTCAGAATAGTATAGAAAAACATATTAGAGTAATGAAACTTAAATCGTAAATTCGATGAGAATTTGAGTATTCCGAGAAAGTCCGTAGTTTATTGTAGATGAGTAGAAAGTTATGCAAATAGTGGTACTAACCTTGCGTTGTTACTTGTTTGACAGATCGGACCCGGATCGCGGGCATTCGCTTAGCCAGGTAAGTAACTCATGCTTTGATTACTTAAGAAGTTTAGTGTTACTCGAAATCAGTAATATAACAAAGTTGTATATATCTTTAAGTATGAAACCTGTATGCATATAGAGAGGAACGTAGAAGAAGAGAGTTAGTGTATCGGTATACTTATGTAGATGTAGACAAGCGGCTACAAGTGTGTGTGTGTGTGTGGTGTGTGTGTGTGTGTGTATATATATATATATATATATATATATATATATATATATATATAAGTAAAGACAAGAATGAGTACATAGAAATTAAGAGGCACATATTTAGATATACACTAGTATATGTATTTTTTTTTATAGATAGGTAGAACATATGAATGATGTTATATTTAAGATATATATATATATATATATATATATAATATATATATATATATATATTATATATATATATATATATATATATATATGGATATATTTTTAGACTTGGGTATGGGGGTTGTAGAAACTGCACCCTAGGAAATGGGATTAAAGTTTAAAAGAATGATAAAATTGTAAAGAAATGAATAGACAAGCACTGATGCGTATAGAAAGGTACAAAATCAAGAACATAAGCATATATCTAATATGTAAGTATATGAGTTACGAGTATTTTAATCTATGTAATTTAAGTATGTTTGGATGTGAGCAAAGCATAAAACATAAGGTAAGTTGCATGAAGAAACAAGTAAGCCGTTTTATGGTAAGTATGTGTATGTGTGTGTGCATTAGTTTTGGGAGTGAGTTAAATATGCCAATGTGGATAATGAAGTATTGATAGTATGTATGTGACGAATTTAAGCATGTTAGATAAGTTTCGTGTTTACTTAAGTGAAATGCATGTATTTGAATAATCTTAGATTGTTATAAATATACATGATTAAATGTATGTACATGTATGATATTTAATGAATCATGGCTAGAGTAGAAAGAAGCATGAGAAAGATATATATGCATGTGCATGTGTGTGTGTTAAGGTTTTCAGAGATTGAGTTTCAGTTAGTTATGTTTTTGAGATTCAAAGTGTTTTAAAGAAAAGTTGAAGATGTTTTTGAAAGAAAAGTATTTTAGAAAAGTTTCTTACAGTTTTGAGATTCGACTCATGTTTTAAAAGGTTATCCACAGTTTTATGTTTTCGGGGCATGAGGTAAAACCTCACCCCAGTATGTAACTTGAGATACAGTTCGGAATTGACGGATATAGTAGCATGTGCACATGTGGAGGACTGAGGGGACGCTCTCAGATCCTTAAGCAGGACTAGGGGCTATAGGGTCCCGAAATCCTGATTTCAGAGCTGGGTGGCTACACTGTAGTTGAGTTATGGTCCTGGGTGTAGAGCTCTACGTTACAGTTGAGTATTTATCCTGGACATAGGGCACCACCAGCCTGAGAGATACCGCAGATGAATTATGGTCCTGAGGATCAAGTACTCCCAGTTGAGTTATGGTTCTGGGTGCAGAGAGACGTCCAATTGAGTTATGGTCCTGGCCGTAGAGCAGTTTTCAATTTTCAGATCATCATATATAGTTTTCAAAAGTCAGATTTTAGTAAACAGTTTTCAGAAAAATAGATTTTAGAAATAGTTCCAGAAAACAGCAGTTTTATAAGAGATTTAGAATTTTAAAGTAGAAATCAGTTTTCAAGTAAAGTTTTCAGTAAAGAGTTTTCAGAAAGAAACTTTCAGAAAAGAGTTTTCAGAAAACCGTTTTTAGAGAACAATTTTTCAGAAAAAGGTTTTCAGAAAGTATTTTCTAAATAGTATGACATGCTAAAGTATAAAGTAGTTTACGAGTTATGCATATCAATCATACATTTCAGATATCATTTAAGTTATATGTAGCTTATATTCATGCATGGTGGCATTGTCACATTTATATGCATAAGTGGTTAATAATGATATAACTTGTATGTTTATATAAGATTAACATTTGTGAATGGCAGTGTATGACAACACGATTTCATAAACATGTTCGGTATTATTGAGTTGAAAATAGTAATTTGCAAATGCATGTATTTATAGCGTTAAAGCTTAATAAGTTTCAAAATGATTATATGTGAAATGATAGATGTAACGGTACATTAGATTGCATATGTTTATAGTAGTGTGGTGATTTGTTATTTAAGTGATTTTAATTATCTGCTTGTGAAGAATATTAATGATAGAATTAGCATATAGAATGTAAGACAGTTAAAAATGAATGTTTGATAGAAAAAATAAGTTTTAATTATCCGACTTGATGATATTTCAAGATAATAAAGAAAGAAAGCTATCATAATTGTCAGATCTAGAATTAGCTCAGAGTATACAGAAAAGGTAAAGAGAAGAATCAGAATATCACAGAGAAAGTGAAATGGATCTTAACCTATTAGTTTGTGAAGTAGAATTTGATGAGTTATATGGATTTAATAGAAGTTAATATATATATAGGTGTTTGTTCAGATGAAAAGACTAATAGTAAGTAACACGAAAAAAATGGATATAAGTTATAAAGTTAAATTAGATTTGTTGATGTTGGCATGATTACTTACTGAGTTAATATGACTCACACCTTTTCAGTTGTAGTTTTGCAGGTCAGTAGCAGAAGTTTGGTGAAGACTTTGAAGACAGTGGACCGCCCCATTTGCAGTCAAGTGAGTCCTGGGTCAATTTATGGGTCATCACGGCCCTTTGTATGGTTTTTGCATTGTATCTCATTTGTATAAGTTATGTAATAGTGTAGTTTCATTTTGAGTCCAGGCCTGAGGCCTTGTCGATGTATGCATTGATGTTGAATTACCGGCCTGAGGCCGAGATTGTTATGTTCTTGTTGTATATGGGTGCTGGCTATAAGCCAGGTTGTATGATGTTACGAACACATCATGCCGAAATTTCGTTAGAATAAGAGGCTTATGGAGGTAGGGTTAGTCTGTCTCCTGCCGGTAGCATCCTGGCCTAGGCAGGATTTTACACTATATCTAAGTTTAACCCGTTGCGGGTATACCTTTATATTCTAGAATACTAAAGTGTTTTATTTTATAAAGATGATATTGAGATAAACACATTAGATGTGAATAACAGTGTTTATATTTTGAATATAAACAAATCTCAAACATATAAAGTGACAAACAAATAGCTCAAACTGATTTAATCAGATGAGACTTATTTGTGGCATTGTTGTCTGAGACACATTAACAAGACACGTATATCCATACTTTCGAAGAGTGGGTACTAGGACGGATTTGATACTAATTCAAATGAAGTCTACGAATCTAGTTTAATTAGGCAAAGTGCCCAAAATATCTTTTACTTGGTAAAAGTGTAAGTACCACCGATCTGTTAGCCCTCGTTCATAGTGACATAAGTGGGCATATGTCTAGCTAGGCTAGAGGTGGATATGAGTACTTCAGAAGCTTTACGGATGTGGCATCGCGTTATGGTTAGGTGTTTCTTTTGAAACACAAATCGAAAACCTTTGATAAATTCGAAGAGTTTCGTCACGAAGCATAAAAACATATCGGCAAGAGTATTAAAACATCACGATTTGACCGTGATGAAAATACTTAAGCAATAAGTTTCTCGACTAATTGAAATGGTATAGTATTCTTTCATAGTGGACTCTTCCCGAAATACCTCAATCTTGATGGTGTGTCCGAACAGAGAAACCGAATTTTGTTGGACATGATAAGGTTAATCATGAGTCACTCTGAGCTACCATTTTCCTTAAAGGGATTCGCATTAAACAATTCAATACTTATTTTGAATAAGGTTCCATGAAAATTTGTTAGTCAAAATTCATATTAGATATGAACATGAAAGAAACCGAGTTTTCTCATTACTAAAGATTTGGGAATGCTGGGCATATGTTTGGATGATACCAAACTAAAACCCAAATTGGATAAGTGCCTAATTTGTAGGTTGTCCTAGGGAAACCAAAGTATAGTACTTATAAATCTCATAAGAGAAAAATTTAATTGTTGCTCACCATGCGGTTTTCCTAAGAGAAATATCTATATGCAGTGGTAAGTGGGAGGAAAGTAAAACTCGATGAAAATCGGAGTAATACTGTTCCTGGCACCGATTCCTTAATGGAACACAAACAGTTCATCAGGGATGAAACTGTACCAATAATCTTCCAATACACAAGAACTGCGTAGTTGTAGAGAGTCAGAAGACAACCTAGGAGGTATGAGTTTCTGATCTCTCCTCATAAATGTGTTAATCTTATTGAGGAATACGAACTGACTACATATGAGGAAGCGATACAAGGTATCGACTCCCTATTATGACAAAGTGTCATAATGTCCGAAATGGATTCCATGTATACCAACCATGTTTGGACACTGGTTGATGTACCAGAAGGCATTGTGCCTATTGATACTAAAAGGTCTTCAAGGAAGACATACATGGATGGCAACAAACAAACGTACTAAGCTAGGCTTGTACATAAATGGTATCGTCATCAACATGGTTTCGATTACGACAAAACCTTTTTACACGTTTCCATGGTTAAAATCCATTTGGATAATGCTTGCTATTGATGTATGTTTCATTTATGAAATATAGCAGCTGAATGTCAAAATCGCTTTCCTTAAATGGAAACCTTTTGGAGGATGTTTATCAACATCCTAACGGTTTTGTCGTACCAAAATAAGCAAACAAGGTTTGCAAGTTAAATCGATCCATTTATGGATTGAAGCAAACATTATGTTCTTGGAACTAATGTTTTGATGTAATCATAATAGCTTATGATTTAATTCAAAACATATATGATTCTTGTGTATATAAGGAGGTTAGTGGGAGCGCACTGACAATGGTTGTCCTAAATAATGATAATATATCATTTATTGGAAATGACATTCCCATAATTACAATCAGTGAAAGCTTGGCTTTCATGAAAATTCTCCGTAGAATACTTGGGAGAGACAATTTTTATTCTAGGAATAATGATCTACTGGGTTAGATCTAAAAGGTTGTTAGCACTCTCCGAGTACTCGTACATTGAAAGATATGTACGTGACCTGGTGTCTCATAAAGCATATGAAGTAACAATCAGGCCAATCCAAGTGAAAGTTACTGGATTGATGTTAAGGACATCCTTAAGTATCTTAGATGAACTAAGGATGCTGTCTTAAACTATGGAGAATGAGAACTTGAAGTGACTGGGTTCACTATTGCCAGTTTCCATACCAATAGAAACGACTATATGTCGTAATAAGGGTACTGTATAGTTTGAATAATGGAACAGTGAGCCGGAAATCTTCCAAGCAAGATACTGTTGCCGAATAAACAACAAAAGCAGAACTTTGCTGCAACCGTCGCAGTAAAAGAATCATTTTGGATCTAAAAATTTCTAATTAGATTAGAAATAGTTCTGTTAGCTGCTGAGCTAGCCTACAACACATGCTAAAGAATTAATGGTCTCATCAATGATCCGATATATACTTTAACTATTTTCATCTGATTCATCGGATCATACATCGTGGCGATGTGGTGATCGTATAAATCGCATCAGATGATAACCTTTTAAATCTGCTGACGAAAGTTGTTTCTCAGCAGAAGTTTGAGCCACTCGTATATAGTTCAGGTGTAAGACACCTGAGTGATTGGCTATAGTCCAAGTGGGAGATTGTTGGATAATTATGACCCATAGCATCACTATTTTTACAGAACATGGTGTTGTTGTACAAATTAACTATGTGACAAAGGAAACTGCTCTTTTATCATTTGTAATTGGATTACTGGAATATATATATAAATGATAAAAGGTCCTTATGATTAGTTCCGGATTGAGATGACATGAGATAATATCAATCCACAAAGGTTTAATCATTAAATATTCCCTCGTCGTAGTATTATCGAGATTGGACATCGATAATGCGGAATAGACTAGTATTGCACTTGTGCGCGTTGTGGGAGCATAACAGCATAGTTCTTATACATTTAATTATTGGATACTTATGCAAGTGTGATAGGAGGTTATTTTTACCGATGGTACGGAAACAACTTCGCTCTGGATAGACCCTTCAGAATTCCATTAGTAGTATAACTATGTGTCTATGGAAGTCCGAATCAGGGTAGGTGTATTTGGTCTTAACCTGAGACTTGCACCGCTAATACTTGCGACAATCAATATACTTTGGTTTTGGTCGTCCAGGGCTTTAACAGGTTCTGTGTACGCCTCTTCTGGGTATATTGAGAATCGTAGTGTATTGGGTGTGATGTCAAGATGAAAGTATCACTTCAGTTATAGTGGAGATGATGATCACGTAGGATACGGAACTAGTAATCTTATGTACTACAGTCATCGGGATAATATGACTAGGTCATGTTTTTCCGATTATAGAGACTAGTTACCAGAGATCCGATATGTGCTTCGTACGGGACAGACACAATTCCAGCCCCAAGCCTAGCATGTGACATCTGATACAGGATCGCAATACGCAATACTATGTATACTACGCCTGATATAGATTATATATTCCTTTAAGAATATTTCTGGAGAATTGGGTAGGCACGGTGCTTTGCTAGAAGCCAACCATGTCTTGTAAATCGGTAAAAACATAGTACTAGGTACGTACGTGTTCAGATAGTCCGACGACCGGATTTACTGCCAACATATCCGGGATCTCATGGGTCGCTTCCCGAAGATTCACCGATGACTTATGACTCGCACATAATTAATCTGTGATTAATTATTAGAGAGAGAAAATTAATCTATGATTAATTACGGAGATATTTTATCTGGGATAAAATACTATTTAAAGAGAGAGAACGATTATTTGGAATTAATCGATAAAATAATATATTCGATATATTAAATGGAATTGGATTTCGACGCGGAATTAAAATTAGATTTTAATTCGGGCGAACGAGTTAATTTTGAATTAATTCTCTAGCGACTTGAATAGTAATTTTGCTAGGCATAATTATTTAATTAAATTTGATTTAATTATGTCGCAACGAAAAAAATTCGTTAATTCAGAATTAGCGAACTCGAGCCCGAGAGTGTTTGCGGGCCCACTCGTATTTCGAATCAAGTAGGGCCTACAAGTCACATCACGCGTCAAATCATTAGTCAATCAAGTGATAGAAGTCATATCACTTTGAGTGATGTGAAACTTGTCATCATTGATTGATGTGAATAGTTGAAAGGCTTTTAAAGCCTTGTACCTTTTTGGAAAATTGGTATATCTTTTTTTTGTTTTTTGAAATCAAATACAACAACTCATTCATCTTCTTTCTCCTCTCAAAACTCTCGGCCAAGGGCTAATTTTTCTCTCAAAAATCTCTTATGGCCGAGAGATGTAAGATGCAAAGAAAGGATTTGCGGTAAATTTTTCAGAGTGCTAGCACACATAAGGAGTCACACGAAGGTGATAGGGAAACCCATCTATGAGCATGAAATCATAAAATAAAGCTTGGAGCTTGAAGATCATCCATGGAGGACAACTAAAGGGCTTGGCCGAGAATCACTTCAAGGAAGAATTTTGTGTTTATCGCATCCAAAAGCCGATCAAAGTGAGTTATTCCACAACTTTACTTTGATGTATTCGCACATTTCATTCGCTTAATTGATCTTGGTTAGATCTAGAAAACCCAATAGGTAGAA
Source organism: Zanthoxylum bungeanum (assembly GCA_019454045.1). Lineage (NCBI taxonomy): Eukaryota > Viridiplantae > Streptophyta > Magnoliopsida > Sapindales > Rutaceae > Zanthoxylum > Zanthoxylum bungeanum. The sequence continues at coordinate 113,170 of SKCR01033190.1, forward strand.
CTGTAATTGATGTGTAAAAAGGAGAACTAACCATGAAAGTTCAGGACCAAGAAGTTTCTTTCAATGTTTTCAAAGCCATGAAATTTCAGAGTGATGAAAAGGAAGAGGAATGTTTCAGAATTGATGTTGTTGATGGTATCATCCAAGATACTAATACAATTCCCACAGACAAACTTGAAGCTTGCATCACCAACATGACTAATAGCAAGATAGTTACTGAAATTCTGGAATGTATCAACTATCTGGACAAGTCGTTCTGCTTCAAATCAGAACCACCAGTCGAAAGCCTGGAACTCCCGAAGAAAGATCTAATCAAGCCCTCAATTGAAGAACCATTGTAGTTGGAGTTGAAGTTACTTCCGAGCCATCTCAGGTATGCATTTCTTGGAAACTCTCCTGAATTACCTGTAATTATTTCTTCTTCGTTAACATTGGAACAGGAAGAAAAATGCTGAGAGTGTTACGAGAACACAAGAGAGCCATTGGCTGGACTATAGCAGACATCCGAGGTATTAGTCCATCATTTTACATGCATAAGATTCTGATGAACGATGAGCACAAACCCATAGTGGAACATCAACGGAGACTCAATCCAATCATGAAGGAAGTCATGAAGAAAGAAAATATCAAATGGTTGGATGCTGGCATCATTTACACTATCTCAGACAGTAGTTGGGTGAGTCCTATGCAGTGTGTGCCGAAGAAATGAGGAATTACTGTAGTCACAAATGAAAAGAATGAGCTGATTCCAATAAGAACAGTGACTGGATGGAGAGTATGCATGGACTATCGGAAGCTGAACAAAGCAACAAGGAAGGACCATTTTCCACTGCCATTGATGACCAGATGTTGGACAGATTAGCGGGACATGAGTTCTATTGCTTTCTGGATGGAAACTCACGGTACAATCAGATTTCCATCGCCCTAAAAGACCAGGAGAAAACTACATTTACATGTCCATATGGACCTTTTTCTTTCCGCATGATGCCATTTATACTATGTAATGCCCCTACCATATTTCAGCGTTACATGATGGTTATCTTCTCAGACATGCTGGAGTAGAGTATGGAAGTGTTTATGGATGACTTTTCTGTGTTTGGAGACTCTTTCGACCATTGCTTGTAAAATCTAGAACAAGTGTTACAAAGGTGTGAAAATACAAACTTGGTACTCAACTGGGAGAAATGCCACTTCATGGTATATGAAGACTTCGTCCTTGGACACCGATCTCACAAAAGGGAATCGAGGTAGACAAAGCAAAGTTTGAAATAATTGAAAAATTACCTCCACCAACATCTTTCAAAGGGATTCGGAGCTTTCTAGGACACGCAGGTTTTTACAGGAGATTTATCAAAGACTTTTCCAAGATTGCTAAACCACTGTGCAATCTTCTGGAGAAGGATGTGCCTTTCAACTTCACCAAAGAATGCTATGAAGCTTTTGAGATCCTGAAACATAAACTTATTTCTGCTCCCATCATTGTAGCATCAGACTGGACCCTTCCATTTGAGGTAATGTGTGATGCTAGTGATTTTGTTGTAGGTGCAGTTTTGGGACAACGCAAAACAAGGATTTTCCATGCCATTTACTACTCCAGTAGAACTCTGAATGATGTTCAACTCAACTATATAACCACTGAAAAGGAATTGCTTGCAGTTGTGTTTGCTTTTGAAAAATTCCGCTCTTATCTGTTGGGTCCCAAAGTGGTGGTCTACACAGATCATTCAACAATCAAATATCTGATTGCGAAGAAAGATGCCAAACCCAGATTGATCCGTTGGATACTTCTTCTCCAAGAATTTGATGTGGAGAGTCGAGACAGGAAAGGGACAGAAAACCAAGTGGCAGATCATTTATTGAGGCTCGAAAATGGTGAAACAGCTGGCAAAGAACTGACAATCAAAGAAAATTTTCCAGATGAACAGTTGTTTGCCATGAAACAGCATGATATCCCTTGGTATGCTGATTATGTCAACTACATAGTGTCAGGAAAATGGCCGTTGGAATGAACAACTCAGCAACGGAAAAATTCTTCAAAGAAGTCAAGCACTGTGTCTGGGATGAGCCGTACCTATTCAAATACTATGCTTATCAATTACTGAGATGGTGTGTTCCACAATAGGAGGTTAACAATATTTTGCAACACTGTCATTCATCACCATATGACGGACACTTCAGCGGGAATAAAACTGCAGCAAAAGTCCTACAATCATGTTTGTTCTGGCCCACTCTTTTTAAAGATGCCTATCTATTTACTCTTCAATGTGACAGGTGCCAGAGAACGGGGAATATTTCGAGGAGAAATGAAGGACCATTGCAAAATATTCTAGAAGTGGAGATATTTGATGTATAGGGTATTGATTTTATGGGACCTTTCGTTCAATCATTCAGAAATCTGTACATGCTGGTTGCTATAGACTACGTCTCCAAATGGATTGAAGCAATTGCACTGCCATCCAATGATTCAAAAGTGGTGATTAAATTCCTTCACAAGAATATTTTCACTCACTTCGGAACACCTCAGGCAATTATCAGCAATGGTGGTACACATTTCTGCAACAGATACTTCGATGTAATCTTATCCAAATACGAAGTTACTCATAAGGTTGCCACTGCCTACCATCCACAGTCAAATTGACAAGTTGAGATTTCAAACAAGGAGATAAAAAGAATCTTGGAGAGAATCGTTGGATCAACAAGAAGGGATTGGTCTACAAAACTGAATGACGCATTACGGGCCTACTGGACAGCTTACAAGACACCATTGGTATGTCACTATATCGAATGGTATTTGGGAAAGCGTGTCATCTGCTAGTTAAGCTTGAACACAAGGGGTACTGGGAACTAAAGATATTGAATCTTGATCCACAAACTACATCAGAGAAAAGACTTCACCAACTCAATGAATTGGAGGAATTTCGCCTACAGGCTTATGAGAATGCCAGATTATACAAGGAAAATTCCAAGAAATTGCATGACATAAAAATAGTGCACAGACAATTGAAACGAAGGCAGCAGGTGTTGTTGTTCAATTCAAGGTTGAAATTTTTCCTTGGAAAGTTGAAATCAAGGTGGTCAGGTCCATTTGTGATCACTCAGGTTTTACCATATGGAGTTGTTGAGTTACTTGATCCCAACACCAACAAAACATTCAAGGTTAACAATCAGCTTGTCAAGCATTATTGGGGAGAATCATTTGAACGAAAAAAAGAAAGTGTCACACTTTCAGATCTAGCCTAATGTTTGGGTAGTCATGTCTAGCTGACGACATTAAAGTTAGCGCTAACTGGGAGGCAAACCAAGAAATTTGTTTATATATTGTGCTTTGATGTGATTTAATTTTGTGTGTTTAATTTTTACAGGTTAAGTCATTTCAAGATGGAAGAAACTCTCACAAATCTTCACAAGCAATTTCCTTCTCTCCCTCAAAAATCTCTGATGAAAGTCTACAAAGCTCACTTAGAACGGATGAGACTACTGATGATCAAAGGTATTCCAACTGACATTCGTTGGATTATTGAAGCACGGGTCTGATTGACAGGTGAGTCTTCTGACTATTTTATTTCACATTTGTCTGGTTTAGGAAGAAACACCTATGCTAAAAAGAGAAGAGCCAAAAGAATGTGTGTTTCTTATAAATGTACTCGCATGTTTTGTAATACTCGTTATCGTTCTTTAGGAATGGTGTCTGATAACCGTTAAGATAAGATTAATTTCATTAGGGATGGCTTGAGTAAAGAGTCTTTGGATGACATATCTAAAACTCTTGAGACGCATCCCAGTGGATGTGTGTATCACGAGATTCGGATGTTATATGCACAATTCTGGAAAAGAAAGACAGCAGTTAAGTCTTGGGAATCTGACTCAAAAAGACCATGTTGCCAATTTATAAGAAAATTGGATGGGAAGCTTGTCCTTGACGCATAGACGTCAATCAAGCCGCTACTTTTCTTGTACATATTATATCTCTTTGTCTTTTCTTAATAATTGTGATTTGTTTTGATATTTTCTTTGATAGGATCCAGAGCTTTTTCACTATCACGATTTATTTTACTGTTTAACTAATAATTATCATTTGGCAGGTACTAGTGCTATTATTTTTACTCACCCTTTTCAAGTATTATAAATTCAGCCCGTCATTGCACTTTTGAAGGCATCCGGATTTGAAAGAAAAAAAATAAATAAAAAAAATGGAAGCCACTTCAAGAAGACAAGTTGAAAACATCTGTGTGTTTTGCGGTACTAGTATTGGTACTAAACTACAATACATAGAAGCAGCACAGGAATTGGGTCGAATCTTAGTTGAAAGGAATATGCACTTAGTATACGACGGAGACAATATTGGACTTGTGGGGATCATTTCAAAGGTCTCACAGGAAAGAGGCAGTCCAGTTCTGGGAATCATCCCAAAACCCTTGGCGGAGGCGAATCTGATAGATCCATCAAACGGAGAGGAACTGGTCCTACCAGTAATGTTCGAGCGACTGGTGGAAATTATTAACAGTGCTGATGCTTTTATTACTTTGCCAGGCGGCTTGGGCACATTGGAGAAAATTTTTATAGTGCTATCTTGGGCGAACTTAAACATACACCAGAAACCGATTGGGCAGTTTAACGTTGAGGGATTTTATGATTTTCTTTGTGTGTTTCTTGATGATGCCTGGAGAAATGGGCTCGTGACAAAATCTATGAAGGAACTCCTCTTTACTACCAGAACTGCCCCGAATCTAATTGACCAAATCTTAGCCTTTGAACCGCAAATTGACCATATCCTTTCCAAGATAAAATGGTCCGAGGATGATCGTGGTAAGAAGCGTCGGATAAATCTGGATCTTAACTTTTAATTTCCTTTCTAGATGTAGCATTTCAGCTAACCATGTACTATCTTCTAAACTCATCTTCCACTATTTTAGACATTGGGGACAATGTCTCATTTAGGTTTGAGGGAGGGGAATAGTTAATAGTATCTTATTTTTGTTATGTTGTTAATTTTAGTCTAAATTTTTCGAAAAATACAAAAAAATTGAAAAATTTTACAATTTTTTTTTTTTTTTTATGTTTTTAATTTGATTAATCATGTGAAATTGGTGAGAAATAGTTGTGTAAGGAGTTCCCACTCCTGATACGTATTTCAAACCTATTTCAGAACAAGTTAATTTTTGTTTATTTCCTTTTGAATTATTTAATTTTTAAATTCTCCATAAAATTGACTAAAACATATCTTCATATGCTCAGTTGACAGGTATTATCAACATGCATGGTAACATACGGGCATGAGAACTAATTGACGAGTTTGTAATATTCAGTGCTTTAGTTTAATTGGAGAAATCATCTAAAAAAAGCAATGGGATAAAAAAAAAAAAAAAGAAGTGAAAAAAAAACGTCTGAGATCCGATTTATTAAGTTCGTTTGGGTGTCTTAACACCTAGTGTCCTAAAGCCAACTGGTTTGGGAGTCATTGACCCAAAACTCGCTACATGGATCGAAGATGTTGCCATATATATATATATATCTGAAGTCTGAGTAATTAAGTCCGCAGGGGTGTCTTAACACCTAGTGCCTAAGCCAACTGGTTTGAGAGTCACTGACCCAAAGCTTGCTACATAGATGGAAGATATTGTATATAAATAAAAAAAAAATCCGAAAAAAAAAATCAGAAAAATCATTCAATTCTTAAAAAAAATGTGAATTCTGATATAACTTTAGGACAAAAATATTACTCTCTTTTCAACTACCATTGTGAATATTGTGGGAAAAATGAGTTGATTAATATTTTGTTGGCTGTTTATATGGAGAATGGTAAAAATAATCGGAGAATTTACTTATTCGGTAATTAATAAAGTAACAAAACAACTATTGACTTGGATAAGAAGTTTCACCTGTTTAGTCACTAACTTTTTTATTCTCTTTTCACTTGTCTTTTTGCTTTTGTGTGCATTAGTTTTACTATCTTTTTACTTTTATCAAACGTTTGTGGGTATCGTTACTATAAACCCTCATGAGACTACAACTCGTCCACTAAGGACACATAGGGTTTAAAGGCTTGCTGCATACGCTAAATGCAACCGTGATCCCTACGAAAGTGGCTTAATTTATTTTTAATTATTTTCTGTATTTTATTATGTTGTTTTGCTCGAGGACTAGCAAAATATTAAGTTTGGGGGTGTGATGAGCAGAAAATATATCAATATTTACCACCCCTTTCACCTAATATTTTGTATAGTTGCTCAGGTTTGATGAACGTTTTGATGTGTTTTACTGATAAATAAAGTATTGGGATTTAATGGAATCAACTCGAGGCTAAAACGATGAAATTCAGAGTAAAAAAATGGCGAAAACGGAAATTTACTATATGTGTCACGAAGTGTAGTCCTAATTCCAATTTTACGTAAGTTTGGTATTTTTACCATAAATTTTCCAACCAATATCCGATTGAGCTGATTCAAGTTCCAGATTAAATAAGACACAATTATCTACAACTTTGAAGATTTAAATATTTTCAAATTCTGAAGTTTGGAAGGCCGAAATTGATGAATAATCGAGTGTATTTTGTGTAATTACTATAGTTATTTTCAAAATATAAAATAAAATTAATAAAATAAAAAAGTAAAAATTGTCAAACTTCCACCAAACATGCTTGCCATGTTTGGTGCCATGTTTGATGCCATGTTTGGTGTCATGTTTGTTGGAACAATTGGTGGAGCAATTGGTGGAGAAATTGATGGAAGGCTTTAGATTTTCCTATAAATACCAAGCTTAACTTTGTAAATTTTTCATGCTTTCTTTAGAGAAATTTCTCCATGAAAACCTAAAGGAAAGTGTCTTGTATATTATTTAAGTTTTCTTGTGTTATTTATTTATTTATTTATTTAATAAAATTATATGTGTTTTCTTTTACAGCATGAGCAGGTAATCTCATTCTGATGGGGTGAAGAGATAAGACTTTTAATATAATAAATTAGATTAATCTCCTTTATTTTAATTTAAATTTGGATTAATTAGTTACCGCCTATATGGCCGGTTTAGGTGACAACCTTCTTTACCACCTATATGGTCGGTTTTTCATTTCAGACATAGTTTCCGCCTATATGGTTGGTTTAAGTAATAACATTGTTACCGCCTATATAGTCGGTTGGATTTAATTGAGACAAATGAAATTACCGCTTTTATGGTCTATTTAATTAATCGGTAAACATTGAGAATAAGGGAGATTTCTAATTTTGAAATATTAAAAGTGGATCATCTAACCCCCATCATTTTCTTTTATTGTACTTTTACATTTTTAATTTCCAGCATTTACTTTATTTAATTTCCGGCGTTTACTTTATTTAATTTCCATCATTTACTTTATGTCTTTTATTTTATTTAAGCTTTTATTAGCGTTAGATATGTGTCGTAACTAAGTCCGTTATCTGGGGTTGTGATGAATTCCAATATCATCGGGTTATAAGGGGCCATTTTATAGTTTGGGTAATATAAAGATTTACTTATTAAGTCTTAAGCTTAATGCATCTTGTTAACTGGCCACTAATGAGATTGATTTCGTAAACTTAAAATAAACTTGACAAATGAATTTTAGGTTTCAGTCTTAGACTTGATAGCCCACGATCTTCCTTGAGGATAGATAACCATTTAATAGATTTCCTTACAGGATAGACATATACCTTTCGGACGGCGGTAACTATAATTGGAACTTAATCTTAATTAATCCGGGTAATTTGGTTAACATAGATATATGGTTTAATTGGATTACACTGGGTATTTGCATCTGACCATCGACATAGGCTTTTGCATAATTTTGTGTTCCAGGTTAGTAAATCGATTTATTATACAAACTTAAAATAACCACTTCATCTTTAATTAGATATTGGAGGTAATCACAACCCTTGATAGTTTTTATAAATTTGAATTTTCTTTAATCTACTTTCACGTCTTTTTGTTTACTTGTTTTAAATTTTAAAGTCACCATTTCAATCAAACAATCAATCTATTAGATACTAGTAATTATTTGGCCTCATATAATTAATAAATTAGGTATTAAATCCTCGTGGGATCGATACTTTTTATATTACTTAAACGATACGTGCGCTTGCGTTATACTCGTGTGATTACACCGATCATTGTTCTTGCGCTTACTGTACTTAGTAGGATGAGGATCCTTCTTCTGCTTTAAAATTTCTTCACCATGATTCCAATTATTTTCGTACGTATAAATTTTAGCTGTTTATTATTTGTTTTAGTGATGGTTTGGTTGAAGACCGATATTTTTTTTTTTAATGGTTTTCTCATAGGATTTATTAAAAAAAATTTAAACGATACTTTTCAATTTTCAACTTAGACTTGTATCTTGTTTCTTTTTTCTTTTAATAGACTTGTATTAAACTTTTTCTTTATTTTATTCATTGCAACATTCTTGACGGAATCTGACTAAGATATGATTGGACTAGAATTAAATTACCAACTTAATTCAAATATAAGATTTTGTTTTGATGTTGTACCTCTTAGATAGTTTATTTAAACAGCGAAAAAAAAAAGTATATCATATTATGAAAACGAAAGACACATAACTATGTTATTATGTGTGCAAATATAACTAAATTATTATTTGTACAGACATAGTATTGAAAATAGTGACTGCATATCATTGTTAGTACTAGTGGTAATAATGTTTTAATGTTTAGTATCAGCTAGACAAAGCATTTTTGGTCAAAGCTAGATTGACAATTTTCTTTAATTTGACCTCTTCACATATAGAGGATAAGCCTAGGAAAAGCAAGTGTCATGGTAAAATCAAATACCGTGGGAATTCATGCCCTCCTCTACATTCATGAAGTACTTGTGAAGCTTAACAGATCATACAAGTTGGCTTTGATTATGATTTATGGGCATATTATAAACTATTATGAACACAATAATTACGTCTATTTCATTTTTAGAACAAGGCTAACTGTGTATATTTTTGTTTTTTCTTGCATCTTCAGTACCTTAAGACAGATTAAAAGAAAGGGGAAAGTGATTTTTTGCATTGGAATGAACTAATACCGGATGTCTTTGGTCTAATCGTTAAAAAGTTTGTTATCTAATATCTAATGTTTCAAACCACTATAATCGTTGTCTTCAAAAAATATCAAAAGTATTCTTATTGGTAGTGTAGTTTCATCTTGAGTGTTTACTAGATGTATAATAAATTATCAATCAAGGATTTCTATTTTTTATGAGATTGGCATTGTTGGCTATTTAGAATATTATTGGTTGTTAATTTATTTACAATAGTTAGTTAGTGTTTTTGTGTTTTTTTTTTTTTTTTTTTTTTTTTTTTTTTTTTTTTTTTTTTTTTTCAGATATAAAGTTGCTAGAAAGATTGATGATATATGTTGCAAGTGGAACTTTGGATTAGTAATGAAGTTACTTTTGTATTGAATACTTAACAAATTTTTTATTGGAATCATTGGCTAATGGTTACATTTATAAGAATATTGTGATTATTTTGAAAATAGATGTGTTATTTTACCTAACTTTTGTAAGATTGTTGACTTTATGAGATGTTTATATGAATTTAGATTTCGATACTATATGATGTTTGGTTGCATTAGTACAAATTTCAGATTGTGTATTATAAAGCACGAAAAATATGTATATATTTAATTTTTTATCTAAAAAAAATTCTTATAACATGGTAATATAATTTATTGACACTAAATGGTAACATAAAATTTTAATACTTAAAAATATTTTAATATTATAGTGATGTTTTAGTATCAATATTTTAGTGATATTTTAGTATCAGTATATTGCTGATATTATCATGTCTGAATATTATTGATACTGTTGCGTCAGAATATTACTAATACTTTGTGTCAGAAAATTACTGAAACTTATAACTAGTGTCAGTAATATCTGATTTCTTGGTTTTTTTTTTACTATTAACAAGTGTCAGTAAAAGTCTTTATTGACACTAATTTAGTATTAGTAAAGGCCTTTTTGGCTTAGTGAATTTATCTCATAAATACTGGATCGAACAGTTCAATACAAAAAATAAAATATATTGTCTGGTACACCTCGCCAAAAGCAGAATGCTACGAGCAGAAGACAAGATTAACCTATCTCTATAAGCCTCCAAATTTATAGAAAATCAGGCATGATGTATCCTAAAATATACAATCTGAATCACAATATAGCATCAAATCATAATCGAAGAAAAATATCAAACATATAAAAGGATCTCAGGTTCACAAAAAACACATCAAACTCAAAATTCAACACTCAAGGGCTCCATGCCCACAACATCAGTCAGCATTCAAGGGCTCCGTGCCCACAACATACTATACAAATCAAAACTTTTACTTAATAAATACATAACAGCGTACTCAACACGACAAATAATCGTAATAATCATAAAACCTAAACCTTTAAAACTTCTCACAGGACACTTGTGAGAGTGACTGATGTTAGGATGTATGCCCTAAAGCTTCATGTCTTGTACTCAAGGGCTTCGTGCCATAACATCATATACAAATCAAAATTTTTACATAATAAATACATAACAGCGTGCTCAGCACGACAAATAATCTTAATAAACATAAATCCTAAACCTCTAAGACTTCTCCCAGGAAACTTACGAGGGTGACTGCTATTGGGATATATGTCATAGAGCTTCATGTATTGTAAATAAAATTGATTATTATTATAATAATAAATATATTATTCATTTATCAAAGTAGTTTGATTTATATTACATATTGTCCAATTGTCTTGTTTATCTGATTACTCTTATATTTTCAGACTTAGTGTATGTTTGATGTACGAGATGATTTAAATTTGAAGTTAGTAATCTAAATAGTCAATAGAGAGCAAAAAAAAAGAGTACTTTGTTCATGGTTTATCTATAGTTACGATTCATTCTACAATTGTATGATGACCTTGATCTGGAATCGTTCATATGGTGACATGAGAATGGAGGCACCTTGTATGATGAGATCATATAAGACTGGACTCAGATAAATATGAATTTCTTTTAATATCTATTAACTGAAGAAATTCATTTGTCTACTAGATGGTCATATATGGATTCGATCTTAATCCTGAGTATACTACGAACTCATGTATAGTACATTATGTCATTTGATTTACTATGGTGAGGTCGGTGTTGCATTCTCGGCCAATAACTACGTATTTTGGGGATATGGTTGTTGGGTATCTATAAGGTGTCCCAAGATCATATAAGCATGAAATAAGAATGAATAAACAGAGAAGTATGGCGGAATTATACTTACAACGATCGGTTTGTGGATCCGTTGAGCAACAAAAATTCCTCCTCCAAGATCTACAAGATTCGACCAAGGTGAAAAGTGAAGCTCCAAGCTTTGTTCTTTGAATCCAAGCTCATTGAGTTGGTTTCCCTATCACCTCTTTGTGATTCCTTGAAGGTGCTAGCCTTATGTGATTATTTGCTTCAAATTATCACACATTTTCTTCACAAATTTTGGCCAAAAAAAGAAGAAAATGGAGAGCTGTGAAACTACTTCAGGTTTCGGCCAAGGTGAGGAGGAGAGAAGATGATGTTTTTGATTTCAAAATCAATTTATATTTGTGTCAAAATAATTGTCAAACATATACCAAACCCTTGGTTGGTATATGACACAAATCCAACACCATACTTTGCCTTTGAGTGTTGTACACTCCATCACCAAAACCCATCACATAAAAGTGAATTAAGTGACAAGTGATGGGATCGTTGATGTGACATGTGGGCCCCACTTGATTCCGAATGCGAGTGGGCCCGCAAACACTCCCGGACTCGGGTTCGATAATTCTGAATTAGCGAACTTCCGTCGCGACGTTATTTAAATCGAATTCAATTAAATAATTATGCCTAGTAAAATACTATTCACGTCGCTAACGAATTAATTCTAAATTAACTCGTTTGCCCGAATTAAAATCTAATTTTAATTCCGCGTTGAAATCGAATTTCGTTTAATATATCGAATATATTATTGTGACGATTAATTCCAAATTAATCTTTCTCTCTCTTCAAATAGTATTTTATCCAAGATAAAGTCTCTCCGTAATTAATCTCAGATTAATTAAGTTCGAATCATACGTCATTGGTAAATCTTTGGGAAGCGATCCAAGAGATCCCTGGATATGTTGGTAGTAAATCCAGTTGTCGGACTATCCGAACACGTACGTACCAATTACTACATTTTTACTGATTTACGAGACAAGGTTGGCTTCTAGCAAAGTGCCATGTCTACCCAATTCTCCACAAATATTCTTACTGGAATATACGATCTTTATCAGGCGTAGTATAGTGTATAATGATCTAGTATAGGATGTCACGTGCAAGGCTTGTGGCTGGAATAGTGTCTACCCCATACGAAGCACATATCGGATATCGAGTAACTAGTCTCTTTGAATCGGATAATCATGACCTTGTCATATTATCCCGATGGTTGCAACACAATAGAGAACCAGTTTTGAATCCCTGTGTGATCATCATCTCCATATGTCTGAAGTGATACTTCCGTCTTTACATCACATCAAATACACTACGATTCTCAACAAACCCAGCAGAGGCGTACACAGAACCTGTTAAAGCCTTGGACGACCAAAACCAAAGTTTACTGATTGTCGTAAGCATTAGCGATGCAAGTCTCAGGTTAAGACCAAATACACCTACCCTGAAGCGGACTCCCATAGACACATATACATACTACCAATGGGATTCCGCGGGGTCTATCCAGGGCGAAGCTATTTTTCGTACCATCGGTAAAACACAACCTCCTATCGCACTTGCATAAGTATCCTATACTTAAATATATGAGAACTATGTCATTATGCCCTCACAACGCGCACAAGTGCAATACTAGTCTATTCCGCATTATCGATGTTCAATCTCGATAATACTACGACTAGGGATATTTAATGATTAAAACTTTATGGATTGATGCTGTCTCATATCATCTCAATCCGAAACTAATCATATGGATATTTACCATTTATATATATCAAAGTAAATGAATCATAAAACGGTAAAAGGTAATTTCATTATAACATAGTAAATTTTGTACAAAAAATACAATGTCTTTTACAAACAGTGACGCTATGGGTCATAACTATCCAACAATGATTTGGTGTGTATCTGGAAACATTTTATACAGATATGGAATCCGCTCATTCTTACAAGGACCAGAAGAATATCTCTTATAAGAATTGATTCAGGACTTTAACATTTTGAGCACTCAACTCTTCCATTACGAATAGAAAGTATTATATTCATAATTGATATGAATTAATTGTTCATTATAGAATCAATGGTGCTTAAGAGAAAAATTATTTAGAGGGGTTTAACAGACTTATGACCCGGCTCTATTTATGAGATAGTTGTGAAGGACTATATCCATATGTAATGACTATATCGATTGACACTAAAGTTGTTCGGCTTATATTTTCCATCTACGATAACAGGAGTTCAATTTCGAGCTTTTAGTGGAATAACGCGGAGTTAATAATTAATAATATTTAATTAAAAAGATTAATTAATATTTCAGAATTATGAGAACTCGGAACCGTAGGTCCATTTGGTCCCCGTGCTAGCTCGATTAACTATAGAAAACCTGATATAATTAGATTGTCTAATAATATGCTCACATTATATTTATATATTATAATGAGATTAATAATATTTTTGTCACAAATGAAAACTATGTAACTTAGTTTAACTTAATATTTTCTAGAATTATTTGAATATGAGATAATCATGTTAGTAATAATTATGAGATAATTACTACAATATAATGAATGTAATTTAATCATTATTAAGATAGTGATTTTTATTTACCTTGGAGACAAATTCATATGGCTTACCATGCTCTCTAACTTATTATGTCTATTAGGTGGTAAGTATACACCTAATGCCTTTTTCATTAGCTAAATAATTCTTATGCTTTGGTATGACCTTCATATTAATGTGTTTGTCATTGCAAGAAAGAATTAGACGCTTAATGACAAAATCTTTTTCTTTAGCTTCATATTTCTTATGCTTTGGTATGACATTCACATTAACGTGTTTGTCATTGCAAGGAAACATTAGATGGTTAATGAAAAATTTAGTTGGCTTGTATAAGAGAATATAATCTCTACCATCCCTCCTCCTTGCAAGAGTTACCATTTTCATTCATTCACACAGGTGTAAAGTAGAAAAAAAAAAGAGTTCAAACATTCACAATTGTTATGAGAGTGTTTGAAAGAAAATTCAAAAAGCCAATCACATTTATGACATTTTCATTCTCTAAATTGTTTAGGTTTGATTTTTATACTTCTCTAAAAAGTTTAGAGTTCATCTTTGTGAATGAAGCCTACACAAATCTAATAATTTAAGCTCTGATACCAATCGTTTCCTACAATTGGTGTCAGAGCTTAAGGTTGAAAAGTGTTTTTAACTATTCTCCTTTAAGTTTTAAGTTTTTAATAATTTTTATGAGATATAAATTATTAGATTACATGTTGTGATGAGTAGGCACAATTAGATTCATGACATGAATGGTTTTAATGTTCATTGATGAATGTTTATTTTGATTCATGTGATGAGAATATTGCGTTGATCGTTAATTTTTCCGGCTATTATTTATTTAGTATTGGGAATGTAAGACCATAAGGTCATATTTTTTCAAGTGTTGTAAATTCATTTCCTTTGTAATAAGTTCTATTGTAACCTTGTTTGTAACTTGGAGGACTCGATGCCGCGAAGGACTTATGATGAAGAAATTCCACGAAGAACTCAACAACACCTTGTGGAGAAAGATTTGAAGACCAAGGGATGCCTTGGATTTATTGTACTAATTAGATTAGTATAGAAAAATAAGAGCCTGGTTAATCAATTTGTGATGTGATGATTTTTTATAGTTCCAACTCCTGGAAACAGGGGCGCATCGTGAAGCGCACTAGCCCGTATCGCGATGCTGCCAAGATTTTCAGAAATCACAGCTACTGGAATGCATCACATCGCGACGTTGGAACAAGTCACGTGTCATGACGCTAATGATACTGAGTCGCGACGCGCACAAGACTTGAAAGTTTTTATGCTACTGGATTTTTGAGCATCGCGATGAGCCGTTTGTATTAAAAAATTATGTTTTTAAGATCTTTAATAACATGTCATATAGTCTATAGTGTCTACTCTTGCATTTTCATATGCCATAACATATTAACATGCATGATATTCAAGTCATAAAATATAATTTTATGTAATTTAAAAAGTTAAATTAGAATATGAGATGTATGCAAACAAATTAATCAGATTAATTAGTTTAAAGGTTTAAAAATTACGAATTCAAGTTTAAATACAAATGGACCTTATGAGTACATTATTTTCCTTGGTATATCGGATGGAAATCCGGACATAAATTCCATAGCCAATTCTGAATAGACGGTAATATGATTTGCACTCGGAAAATAATGCCACGTACCTTTGGAATAAATAATGTGCTTTTATCAATTTAATGGTTTAATGACATTTGGTCCATTAGTTGAATTCTAAATTTTAAAACCTTTTAGTGGACTAATAATTTAATAGTTGAATTGATTAGATCATTAAAACAACTTGATGAAATTAGCTTAATTAAGTTACTTGATTAGTAGAGACTAATCGGGATTAGTGAATAAAAATTTATGAGTTAAAATTAGTTAGATCACTAATAATCCACTAGTATTAATAAAGATATATTTTTAGCTGAGCATAATCTTAATACATTAGAAACTAGCGAGATAGAAACCTTACAATTTTAAATAGTGAGTGGGAGAGTGGTATATTTACAATATATCCCGCGATCTCCATTGTTGTCCAGAAACGTGAAATTCAAAAGGCGCCTCGAGACAGCTTTTCTTTCATCCCCCTACGGATGGTGTCCATTTTGGGTCAATATCAGATTTGAATTTTGAGAGGATAAAGAATCTAGTAGGGTGACACTTCACTAATTAAGTCCAAGGGTTCCGAAATAATGGGTCACACTCACAAAGGAATGATTAAATTGTTAATCAAAGCTTCCTTGATCAAAATAACGGTAGTTGATTAATATAGGAATAAAATTTATTTCAGATATATAATCAATTGAGAATGTCTCAATCTATCATCCGAATACTTGACCTACCATACGGCGGTACTTATTTGTGGGATGGTAGATAACCGTGGCATAGTAATTCTTTTAGGTTTCTAATTCATTATACATTAATCATGCATCATGTTTAATTGTATGCCTAAATATTTGACAATTTTAATATACAATGAATGAATATTGAATGCACATTTATTATTTTTTTCAACTATGACATTTGCAATTATCTCAATTCTCAAATAACAAGAAATATTAACCGAGAAAAATTATGTTAAATGGAAAAGTGACATGAATGTTATTTTGGTCTACGAAGACCTTAAATTTGTCCTAATTGCCTCTATATTAACTGCTAGGATGAAGGAAGGTACATTAGTATGAGACCATGTGTTAAGGATTCTATCTCATCTAAATATGGTCGAAACCATGGTACATGTATTAATATGCAAAACCATATGACAATGATCAGGGAAACGCTTCCAAAGAGTTTCCTGTAGTTTAAAAAGCATATGTTATATGAATAAGTTGACTTTTACGTTGGCTGAAATGCTAAATGAGCTCACCAATTACGAGTCCATTATGATGGGTCCTCGTAGGTCCAATGTTGAGGAAAATATTTTCGAATCTTCTAAATCTACAAAGAAAATGGAAGGCAAAGGCAAAACCAATGAAAAGAAAAATAACAAAGGCTTTAAAGGTGCCAATGCAAGAGGAAAATGTTTCCATTGTGAACAACAAGGGAATTGGAAAAGGAATTGTCCAAAATACCTAGCTGAGCTTAAGGAGAAAAAAATGTAGGTAAATATAATTTATTTATTATTGAGTCTCTTTTAATGAAGGATGATAAATTTGCTTGGATTATTAATTCTGATGCCTCTAACCATGTTTGTTGTTCTTTGCAACTACTTGATTCATGGAAGGACATTGCTGAATGTAGATTTACCATGAGCATTGGGACATGGGATGTTGTTTCAGCTAGAGCAGTGAGAGTTCCAAATTAAATTTTAATAATAGTTATTTATGTGTGAATAATGTGTTTTATATTTGGGGTCTTCATATGAATTTGATTTCTGTAACAAAACTCATGGAACATGATTTTTCTATTTCATTTAATAATAAATCAATTATTATTAGTAGAAATGGATTAAAAATTGCATAGAAAACTATGAGAGTAATATATATATATTAAGGCCGTTAATACATGAATCACTGTTCAATACTGAAATGTTTAATATTGAAAAATCTAAAATAAAATGGCAAAAGATTTCTCATGATGACACATATCTATGGTATCTTAGACTTGGTCATATTAGCTTTGACCGGATAGATAGACTAATTAAGAATGGAGTTTTAAACCAGTTAAAACTTGATACTTTACATGTTTGCGAATCCCAAAATGGTTAAGAGACCTTTTACTGGAAAAGGGATAAAAGCCAAAGAAACACTTGAGCTAATACATTCAGACATTTGTGGATCGATGAATGTAAAAGCTCGAGGTGGTTATGAATACTTCGTCACTTTTATTGACGATTATTCATTATATGGGTATGTTTACCTAACACATCACAAGTCGGATACACTTGAAAAATTCAAAAATATCGCGCTGAGGTTGAGAACCAATTAGGTAAAAGTATCAAAATTCTACGATTAGATAATGGAGGAGAATACCTTGATAGAGATTTCGATGAATTCTTGGTTGAGCATGGAATTATTTCACAGCTCACAAAACCTAGAACACCACAACAAAATGGTGTTGCAGAAAGGAAAAATCGGACCCTATTAGACATGACGAGATCAATGTTAAGTTATAACACTCTACCTAGTTCTTTCTGGGGGTATGTATTACAAACAGCAATGTATATTCTGAATGTAGTTTCTTATAAGTCAGTTCCTAAGACTCCCTTAGAGTTGTGGAATGGTCGTAAAGCTAGTTTGCGACATTTCTGTATATGGGGGTGTCCAACACATATGCTAAAGAACAAGACTACTAAGTTGGAACCACGTTCACAAACGTGTCTATTTATAGACTATCCTAAGGAAACTAGAGATAGATTCTTTTATAGTTCAGAAGATAATAAAGTACTTCGCAAATTCAAATTACCTACAAGAAAGGTTAGTTCACTGAATTTACCAAATGTAGGAGTTGTTAGGAAACTCTACTAAAACTATATATAAGAAAGACAATAAACAATCTTCGAGAAATATTGGAATAATGCCAGAGAAATTGTTCCGAGAAATATCAACCTTAAGAATTGCTCTTAAAAAACTCAGCGAAGAAGGAAAAGATCCCTGAGAGATCTACTAGCTTGTTTCGTCCCAAGGATAAGGATGTGAGCCTGGAACAATAAGACAAGTTGGCTGGAATTTCCCCCCCAGTGAGTTATTTGCCAAAAGTAGTTCATGCGAGATTGTACCTTCGGCTAAAGATGACTCAGCACACGAGACTTTTCACATTATAAGTTCCGGGAAGGATTCAATGTACTAGTTATACCCTTATTTTTTTACAAAAGACACTGCTTACTACTTGATAAGAGACAATTTTGTTTCAGATGTTCCGTATCAAAACGTAAAATTTGCAAAGTTACTATTGATTAGAATGGTCAAATACGCAATAACATCTAGTCTTCTCGATCTTTGTCTATACCTTTTGTGATTTAATCTCTTTGGGAGAAGGGGTGTTTATAGCAGTGAATGGATTTTACATAGAGGCTATAAACAATTTGATAATTGTATAGAGATTTCACGAAAGCAACAAACATTCTGTTTGGTTTAACGAATAGGAGGGGGGAGGGGAAGGGAAGATAGATATTTTAATTAACATATGTTTGGTTCAAATGAGGGAAGAGGGGGGAGGGGAGAGTTTTTAATTAGATATATGTTTGGTTCAAGGATGGAGGAGAGAGATTTTAAAACTAATTTATTGTTTTATCCTTATAGCCTTTTATAAATAAAATTAAAACAATATAAGTTTATATTATCTTTGAATTAAACAAAGAATGAAATTAAAATTAAAAGCTCTACATAATACGTGTTATTAAAACCTCTACATAATACGTGAAGAAATTCTAGATACTCCACCGTCATGTTTCAGAAAATGATGTTCTATTCTCAGAAGCATCTGGGATGGTAAATCTGACGATTTGACTAAAATTGACTTATGAGAGATTTTGCTCTCCTTCCCTCCCCTCAGCAAACACACCCGAGTGGTGCTTGCTGAATAAGTTCATGAAGCTTAGTTTCATCAGCAACTTCCATTTCAAGAACATATTCATCTTTTTATTCATTCAGCATTCAAGACGTGACAGCTCGCTTATTGAATTGGGATTCCTTATTGTCGACAAACACAGACAAATCTTTGAATTCTTGAATTAATTAATTAACAACTTTGAATTTTAGAATTGATTTGGACAGCTTGGACCACAAGCTAATTATTGAATACTTCAATGAAAATGAGTTCAAATTGGGTTATGTGTCAATTCACAATACCAGAAGATATGTATCAAATTTCAAGTGTATATGCTTGCACTTCAATTAATTCTACTTCGTTACCAGAAAGTCCCCAAAGCTGATTGATAACGTTGATTTTAAGCTGATTCTGTCGGCTACGATATCCAAGTTTCCCAATTAATGTCATTGTTAGCGCTTTGAATTTATCATCAATAAATTTCAAATAACTTTAACCTTAAAAAATTACTTTTAATATGACCATTTATTCTTTTTCGTCTTCTGATATTCAATGTTCTTATTTTACTATCAACTTCATTTGTTGTTTCTTCTTCTTATAGCCAACACCTTTTTTTTTTTTTTTTTTTTGAATGTTGAAAACCCTGTCATTAAATCACCCTATCCGGATTTAAGCGGAATAAATAAAATCCACAGTTGCCCTAGTTTTTCAAGAAACACATCCCCTGAATTCGAACTTACAACTTAAATATCAGATCTTGAGTCATACACCACCAATCATACTTTTTGGGTACTTCTTATAAACAACACGCAACAATGCATTTCCACAAAATTGATTTTTGCTATAAAACATTTAAATTTACAGGCAGGGTGGACCCTGGTGTACTCAGGGCCCAAAATGACTTTTATATTTTAAAACCCTTGCCATAGCAAAATATTATGTTAAAAATAATTTGCATATGCTAAAAAAAAGCCCATTTAGTACGGATTGCCAATGCAGCAATCTATTCAATTTATAAAGATGGAAAAAGAGATTATGATGAGCAATACGGTGGCAGATATAAAGCAGGTACAAATACATCAGCTGCCGTTAAAGGGCGGTCTAGATATTGTGATACTTGGAGTTGGTGCTCGACTGTAAATCCGTATCATAATTATAATATAGATTATAGTTACGGACAATGACATTTTCGATTATATTATTTATTATAAGGTAAAATATCTTGTCTTTTACGTACATAATTAATCTAAATTATTTATATTAATTCTAAACGTGTTTAGAGATGTACGAGAAAGCTAAAGACCCTAAAATATTTATTTTAATGACATAGTTATAATTGATTATTGACATTGAGAAATATCACTATGTAATATATTCCAAGTGAATGATTTAATGACACTGATCAGTTGCTAAATCTGTTTAGACTAGTACATGTTAATATCGGGATACGATTCTGATAGTTTATCTCAATGAACCATGAGCTTTGGAATCTTATATAGATATGTAAGTGTTGACAGAAGAAAGTCACCCTAGAGCAAGAACGCCCTAAAGTAAAGAACAAAAGGGGAAAAGACAAAGGCAGACATGGCAACGAAGGAAAGAGCGATCAGAGCAATCACCAAACGAAGCAACGATTAGAACGATAGGGACTGAGGACGACCGAAGCAGCGATTAGAATGATAGAGGACTCAGACCGACTGAACACATTATCTCACGATTACAGCAGCTAGACAGTTTCCCTCCACGATCAAGCAGTTATGGCACAAAATTCAACACTTGGAGGTATGGCCAGGCAGTTATAGGGAAGTTAAGGACTGAAACCGTCCAAGCAGGTATGATTCTCACTCAAGATCCAAGACTGGCATTGGCTTGTTGGCCAAAGTCAAGGCCTTTGTCTGTCAAGGATGTGTTTGAATCACGAGGGCTTTGTTCCATATCGGTGTCTTATCCAAGTTGTGGTTTGTTGGCCAAAGTCAAGACCACTTCTTATCCATCGACATTGATTACGAAGCTTTCCATGGTCAATGGGTCGCTCTTAACTGGGATCACTAAGTTTGTTGTGCCAAAGCCAAGGCTTAGTTGATTCAGAGGAAAAAGGTTAGGTAATACATTGGATGTATTGGCATATATAAGATATATGTTTCGGACTTGGATGTCCCCCTACCAGATCTAGGAATTGGATTGGATCCAATTGATTTTAGAGATCTACTTAGTTAATTATCATACAATTTGTTGGCCAAAGTCAAGATTTTGTGATATTTAACGGGATCTTAGCCCACTAGGAAACACGGTTTCCCGAGTACTCGACAGAGGGTTAGAGCCTCGCCGAAAAATAGTGGGAGGCAAGAATTGAATTTGCAATATTCATTTAATTACTTGCCATACACACTCATTCAATTATCATTCGTCAATATATTAAATGTTAGTTGGACTAATATTTAAATCGTTGTTTTAATAAATAGTTGGACTATATTCAAACTATTTATTTATAGTTGGTTATATAATTGGATTATAGTAATCAATATAATTGATTTTAATCTATTAAATTATAGTTGATTAAATAGTTGGACTATTGTAACCATTATAATAAATAGTACCGAAATCGTTGATTAAATAGTTGGACTATTAAATTCAAGATAAAATTGAAAGATTGACATTTAAAACATAATCCCAGCGAAAATGTATTTAAATGGTTTAATTTTCAAATTAGGAATAAACTTCAGGATGGTCCTGGAAAAACTAATAAGTTACTTTATTTGATAAAATAACATATTAGGCCTAAGCCCGGAGTTGAGCAAATAGTAGAGCATGATCTTTGGAAGATTCATGTGATGATAACTTAAGTGTTTAATCCATTAAGCTTGTCGCAATAGACTCCTTAATTTCTTTATCAGAACTAAGGGTTAGATCCTTAAAGTATGATACTGAAATTGAAGGATCTTCATAAATCTATACTTAGATTTTAGAAGTACTAAAATTACAATAATAACTCTTGGAGAGTTAATGACTATTCTCAAGGAGACAAAATCAAGTTTGCAATTAGGCAAGTAGCGCAAGGCGCACTTTACTTCAATATTCCAGAAACCTAAGGCTTGGTCAAAGGATTCTGGAATATGAAAAGAGGCAAAGGAAAAATCATTATAATCTTCTGGGAAGATAAATGACATATCCAAATGTCTGCTTAATTGTGGCAAACGGGATCGCGAAAGCGTGACTGCCGTTTGGACAAAGCAGACATGAAGGAATTGAAGACGAGCAAGGCTCTGACTTCAAATATGTTTGTCAAAATTATGTTCATTACTAGTATTAAAATTGGATTTTAGACATTTAGTGTGATATAAATATGTACTAATGTTCAGAATCTGCTTTGAGTAGAATACTGACATCAATTGAGATTAATCTGTGGATTGGAAACGGGAAGAAAATCGATGTTTCAACAGTAGATACCTAAGTTTAGGAACTACCTTCAGGTGTGTGCCTAAATTTGGAAACTGTTATAATGTAACTAGTTTGACTAGATACATTATCTTATATAAGTGTTTAACCCACTGCGGGTGAACCTTTATATTCTAGAACACTAAAGTGTTTCATTATATAAATATGATATTGAGATAAACACATTAGATGTGAATAACAGCATTTATATTTTGAATATAAATAATATCTCAAACATATAACATGACAATCAAATAGCTCAAACTGATTTGATCAGAAGAAACATATTGTGGCATTGTTGTCTGGGACACAATGAAACAAGAATCGTATATCCACACTTTCGAAGAGTGGGTACTAGGACTGATTTGATTCCAATCAAATAAAGTCTACGAATCTAGTTTATTTGGCAAATGGCCTAAAACACCTTTAATTGGTAAAAGTGTAAATGCCATCGATCTGTTAGCCCTAGTTCATAGTGAAGCCACTGGGGCCATGTCTAGCTAGGCTAGATGTGGATATGAATATTTCATGACCTTTATGGATGTGGCATCGCGTTACGGTTATGTGCTTCTTTTTGAAGAACACAAATCAGAAACTTTTACAGTTTCGATAAATAGACAAACAGATCGGCTAAAGTATTATACCGTTACAGTAAGACCGTAATGGAAAATTCTTAAGCAATAAGTTTCTCAAATATTTGAAAGAGTGTAGTATTCTTTCAACAAGGACTCCTCCCAGAACACGTCAATTTGACGGTGTGTCCGAACTGCGTAACCAAATTTTGTTGGACATGATAAGGTTAATCATGAGTCGCTTTGAGCTACCATTTCCTTCAACGGATAAGCTTTAAACAGTGCAAAACTTATTTAGAATAAGGTTCCATAATAATTTGTTTGACAGACATCATATTAGATATGAACGGGAAAGAAACCGGGTTTCACATTCCTGAAAATTTGGGAATGCTAGGCATATGTTTGGATGATACCAAACTAGAACCCAAATTGGATAAGTGCCAATTGTAGGTTATCGTAGGGATACCATAAGTATTGTACTTATACAACTCACGAGTTTTCCTAAGAGGAATACTGATATGCAATGGTAAGTGGGAGGATAGTAAAACTCGATGAAAATCAGAGTAATACTATTCTAGGCACCGAGTCCTAATGGAACACATATAGTTCATCAAGGATGAAACTATACCATAATCTTCGAATACACAAGAATCGTGTAAGTCGGAGAGAGTCGGAAAACAACCTGGGGTATGGGTTTCTGATCTCACCTCATAAATATGTCAATCTTTTTAGGTATACCAACTAACTACGTACGAGGAAGTGATACAAGGTATCGACTCCCTGATTATGGTAAAGTGCGATGACATCCGAAATGGATTCCATGTATATCAACTGTGTTTGGAGACTAGTTGATGTACCGCAAGGCATCGTGCCTATTGGTACTATATAAGTCTTCAAGGAAGACATACATGGAAGGCAACATATCAACGTATAAAGCTAGGCTTTTAAAGGAGTTATCAATATTATGTTGATTTCGATTCAACCTTTTACCTGTTGCCACGGTAAATCCATTTGGATAATGCTTGCTTAAACTGCATGTTTCATTTATGAAACATGGCAGCTCGAACGAAAAAATCGCTTTCCTTAAAAGGAAACCTTTTGGAGGATGTTTACAACATCTTGTCAGTTTTTTCGTACCAAAACTAGCAAACAAGGTTTGCTAAAGCAAGCATTGGGTTCTTGGAATTATCGTTTTGATGTAATCATAATGGTTTATGATTTAATTCAAAATGAAAATGATTCTTGTGTATATAAGGAGGTTAGTGGGAGCGCACTGATAGTGGCTATCCTATAAATAATGATAATATATGTCATTTCTTGGAAATGAAATTCCCATAATAACAATCGGTGAAAGCTTGGCTTTTGAGAAAATTCTCAGTAGAATTCTTGGTAGAAACAACATTTATTCTAGGAATAAAGATCTACTGGGATAGATTTAAAGTTGTTAACACTCTCCGAGAACTCGTACATTGAAAAATATACGTGACCTGGTGTCTCATACGCTTTGAGCATATGGATTCACAATCAGGCCAATCCAAATGATAGTCACTGGATTGATGTTAAGAACATCAGTAAGTAACTTAGAGAACTAATGATGCTGTCTTAAACTATGGATAAGGAGAACTTGAAGTGACTGGGATCACTGCTGCAAGTTTCATAACCGATAAAAATGACTATAAGTCACAAACGGTACTATACAGTTTGAATAAACGGTGCAGTGAGCTGGAAATCTTCCAAGCAAGATACTGCTACTGAATAAACAACAAATGCGGACAATTGCTGCAGTTGAGGCAGCAATAGAAGCAATCTGGGTCAATAACAAATCTAATTAAATTAGATATAGTTCTGTTAGTAGCTGAGATAGGCGTTAGCACATGCTAAAGAATAAGTGTCTCATCAACGATCCAGATACATACTTTGACTATTCATCTGATTCGTTCGGATCATACATCGTGGCGATGTAATGATCGTATAAATGGCATCAGATGATGATCATGCAAATCCGTCGACGAAAGCCTTTCCTCAGCAGTTTGAGCCAACCGTACATAGTTCGGGTGTAAGACACTCGAGTGACTAGCTATAGGCCAAGTGGGAGATTGTTGGACAGTTATGACCCATAGCGTCACTATTTATACATATCATGGTGTTGTTGTACAAATTAACTATGTGACAAAGGAGATTACGCTCTTATCATTTGTGATTAGATCACCAAGATATATAAATGATATGAGGTCCTTATGATTTGTTCTTGGATTGAGAATGATATGAGACAGTATCAGTCCATGAAGGATAAATCATTAAATATCCCTAGTCAGAGTATTATCGAGATTGGACATCGATAAATATGTAAAAGACTAGTATTACACTTGTGCGAGTTATGAGGGCATAACGACATAGTTCTCATATATTTGGGTATATGATACTCATGCAAGTGTAATAGGAGGTCGTGTTTTACCGGTGGTACGGAAAACAGCTTCACTCTGGATAGACCCCTTCGGAATTCCATTGGTAGTATGACTACGTGTCTATGGAAGTCCGAAATCAGGGTAGGTGTATTTGGTCTTAACCTGAGACTTGCACCGCTAATACTTGCGACAATCAATATACTTTGGTTGCGGTCGTCCAGGGCTTTAACAGGTTCTGTGTACGCCTATGCTAGGTATATTGAGAATCATAGTGTGTTGGGTGTGATGTCAAGACGGAAGTATCACTCCAGTCATAATGGAGATGATGATCATGCATGGATACAGAACTGGTTCTCTATAAAGGTTGCAACCGTCGGGATAATATGACTTGGTCATGATTATCCGATAATAAAGAGACTAGTTGCTTATCATCCGATATATGCTTCGTACGGGGCAGACACTGTACTAGCCCTAAGCCTTGCTATGATCATCCGATACTGGATCGAAATACGCAATACCACGTATACTACGCCTGATATAGATCTTTTATTCCTATAAGGATATTTCTGGAGAATTAGGTAGGCATGACGCTTTACTAGAGGACAACCTTGTCTTGTAAATCGGTAAAACGTTGTACTTGGTACTTACGTGTTCGGATAGTCCGACGACCGTATTTACTGGCAACATATCCGGGGATCTCATGGGTCACTTCCCGAAGATTCACCGATGACGTATGACTCGCACTTTAATTAATCTGGGATTAATAAGATGAGAGAGAGGAAATTAATATGGGATTAATTGCGGAGATATTTTATCTAGGATAAAATATCATTTAAACAGAGAAAACGATTAATTTGGAATTAATCGGTAAATTAATATATTTGATATATTAAACGAAATTGGATTTCGACGCGGAATTAAATTAGATTTTAATTCGGGCGAACGAATTAATTTGGAATTAATTCGTTAGCGACATAAATAGTAATTATACTTGGCATGATTATTTAATTAAATTAGATTTAATTACGACGCAACGGAGAAATCGTTAATTTGGAATTAACAAACCTGAGCCCGAAAATTATTTGCGAGCGCATTCGCATTTCGAATTCGAGTGAGGCACGCAAGTCAAATCAAGCGTCAAATCATTAGTCGCATCAAGTCTCAAATCACTAGTCGTTTCAAGCGTCAAATCACTTGTCACTTTGAGTGATGTGACTTGACAACTTGATTGATTGAGTGACTTGACCACTTGATGGATGTGACTTGATATGAATAGTGATGTTGCTGGTTGGCTTTGATGGTTTGACTCTTGTAAAGCCAAATTCATGCCAAATGAATTTGAAATTAACAAATATGTATTAGATACACTTTTGGCAACCAACAAACACAATTCTTTCTCTTTCTTTCTCTCTTCATCTCACGCCCAAATGGGTAAAATTGCTTCTATTTTCTGCCCAGAAAATCAAAAGCAATGGGAAGCAAAGTGTGGATTTTTGTGGCAAAAATCAAGAGAACTAGCACTTTGAGAGACATGCGAAGTTGATAGAGAAGTCTACCCATGAGCCAGGAATCGTTTGACGAAAGCTTGGACGAAATAGAGATCTCGCATCTCTTATAACATAAACTTGCTATTCTGGTGACGTATCTAAGCTTCCTCAATGCCTTTTCTCTTCCGCCATTTCTCGAACTAGCCTAACTGATCCAAAACTCAAATTTTAGATCATAAATTTTCCCATATTTGCCATGACATAACCTTTGTCATCATCAAATTGAAGCCAAATGATTCGGGATCAAGTGGCCCTCATTCCACTTTGAATTTATCATGATTGTCAATGGGTATCGTTCATTTTATATCACTTGGTACGTTGTCTGACACCCCGTCGGGTTTTCGCGGACAAGTACATTTGTAGCATTATCATTGTGGCTCCCTCGTTATGCTTAACACGTATTTCCATATTTCTCACAACCTCGTGATGTGTATATCTCTTGCTGGTTTCTACACAGACGAGCTTATAAGTCATTGCACGTCTCCCCTAACATGTGTTGCTCTTACTTGAACTGACCACTTATGTACTCTAGAGCACTCCTTCGTATTTTCAATAATCGTCCATCTATGCTCTTCAACATGGGCATCACTCCGTTCCACTTATGCCATCAAGGAAA